>ONZH01000151.1:0-286409 GCA_900303285.1 Rhinella marina | reverse complement strand
ACCTCAGATCAGAAAAAAAAAAAAAAAAAACTTACCTCCGGTCCTGGCTGTGTCCCCGCTCTCTCCTCTTCCAGGGGTCCGCGCTGAAGTCACCTGACCTCCTGCAGCGTCAGGTCAGAGGGCGCTCTGTACGTCCTGACGCTGCAGGCAGTCAGGACACAGCAGCGCCGGCCTCAGGAAGAGCAAGCAGGAGGAGGGGTAAGTACTGTACAGCGCTACCAGCGCTTCACTCCCCCTCCTCCTGCAGGCTAGTGAGCGCCACCCGACAGCAGCACCCTAGCACCCCCCCCTGCGGAAATTTAAAAAAATAAAATAAAATAAATTCCAGGATGTTTTTTTTTTTTTTTTTTTTTTTAAATCGTCATATACTCCTGGCGGGTTGCCGCCCCCCGCAACCTGCCGCCCTAGGCACCGTGCCCCCGGTGCCTAGTTGTTAATACGGCCCTGCCTAGGGCACCAAACTGCCTAGTCTCGGCACTGACTGAGAGACATGTATAATATTATAAAGGGGATGCCCTAGAGTGCACAAAAGCTAACCAAAGGGGTGACCATAAAAACACAGAAACATGGAAGACAGACTGAAGTCTGCCCTTATAGTATATCTTATCTTAGAATAGATGTGTTTATCCCAGGCATGTTTAAATTCACTTGGCTTTCGGGTGAAATTGGAATATGGAAATGTAAAAAGTTCAGGCTACAGTGATATTATATCATGAAAGTAAGGCATTTAAGTACAAGCATGAAATCGTGATTTCCTCATCTCAAACAATTTATTGAAACAAAAGCCAACATCAGTGGTGGGTATACCCCCACAAACAATGTCAATGTCTCAATAACTTGTCATGTGGCCTTGAGCATCAATTACCTCATGACCACAATGTCTCATGCTGTTCACAAGTTGACTTAGGCCTCTTTCAGACTAGCGGCAGCCCGGATCCGGCAGGTGAAGGGTGCCACCGGATCCGTGCTGCCGCAGGGACATGTGTGGGGCCGGAACCGCGTTCCAGCCCCACACATGTCACACAGTACATACACACAGACATATACACATACAAATACACATACATACTTGCATGCTCCCGGCAGGTCTCCACAGCGCAGGAGGAGCAGGACGGCGCACACATAAGACGATTCCCCACAGCGCCCTCTGCTGGGCGCCGGGTGGAATCGTCCTATGTGTGCGCCGTCCTGCTCCTCCTGCGCTATGGTGACCTGCCAGGAGCATGCAAGTTTGTATGTGTATTTGTATGTTTATGTGTATGTCTGTATATGTGTATGTCTGTATGTATGTATGTATGTGTGCAGGTGACGGATCCGTCATGAACTCCATTGAAAGTCAATGGAGGACGGATCCGTTCACCATTTTATCACACCAAACCGATCCGTCCCCATTGACTTTCATTGGAGGTCAATTGATCCGTCTTGGTGCGGATGCCTGGACCGGAGAGTAAACCGCAGCATGCTGTGGTTTGCTCTCCGGTCTGAAGACGGAACGGAATGCTTCTAGGAGCATTCCGTTGTCTTCAGTTCAGTTTTGCCCCCATTGACAATGAATGGGGACAAAACTGAAGCGTTTTATTCCGGTATTGAGCCCCTATGACGGAACTCAATACCAGAATTATAAAACGCTATAAAACTTGCGTTGTTAATTCAGGTACTGAGATCTGGTAGAGGATCTCTATACCTGAATTAAACTGATCCGTTTTGATTTTGCACATCAGGATGCATCAGTTCAGTTAGGATGCAGTTGTGTGAAATCAAAACTGTAAAAAACTGATCAGGCACTAAATACATTGAAAGTCAATGGGTGACGGATCAGTTTTTTTAGGCCCCTTTCACACTAGCGGCAGCACGGATCCAGCCGGTGAAGAGTCCCGCTGGATCCGTGCTGCCGCAGGTGCACGTGTGGGGCTGGAACCGCGCTCTGGCCCCACACGTGTCAGACACTATGAGGAGGAGGAGGGGGTTTACTTACCTGTCCCAGCAGCTCCCGACCTGTCCCAGCTCCGGACCTGACCAGCGACAAGGAGAAGGTGGACGGCGCGCACAAGGGTAAGTTTCCCCACAGTGCCCCCTGCTGGAGGGAGGGGAAAGTTCAAGGTGACGGATCCGTCATGAACTCCATTGAAAGTCAATGGTGGATGGAACTGTTTACCATTGTGTCACACCGAACGGATCTGTCCCCTTTGACTTGCATTGGGGGTCATTCCGGATCCGTCTTGGTGCATGTTGCGGTTTGCTCTCTGGTCTGGAGACTGAAGAGAACTGAACGGAATGCATTTAGGAGCATTCCGTTCTCTTCAGTTCAGTTTTGTCCCCATTGACAATGAATGGGGACAAAACTGAAGCGTCTTTTTCCGGTATTGAGCCCCTATGATGGAGCTCAATACCGGAATATGAAAACGCCAGTGTGAAAGTAGCCTACATCTCCTAAAAAAACTGATCCGTCACCATTGACTTAGGCTACTTTCACACTAGCGGCAGTCCTGATCCGACAGGTGAAGGGTGCCGTCGGATCCGGACTGCCGCAAGGGCACGTGTGAAGCGTTTTGTTCCAGTATTGAGCCCCTTTGACGGAACTCCATACCCGAATTTTAAAACGCTAGTGTGAAAGTAGCCTAAGGCTACTTTCACACTAGCGTTTTTAAATTCCGGTATGGAGTTCCGTCATAGGGGCTCAATACCGGAAAAAAACGTTTCAGTTTTGTCCCCATTCATTGTCAATGGGGACAAAACTGAACTGAAGACAACGGAATGCTCCTGAAAGCATTCCGTTCCGTCTTCAGACCGGAGAACAAACCGCAGCATGCTGCGGTTTTCTCTCCGGTCCAGGCATCCGCACCAAGACGGATCCGGAATGACCCCCAATGCAAGTCAATGGGGACGGATCCGTTTGGTGTGACACACCAGTAATCCGGATCTGTCCTCCATTGACTTGCAATGGGGGGTCATTCCGGATCCGGCTACACAGAAATACAGAAATACATACAGACATACATACATACATACTCACATACTTCAGGCAGGGACGCCGGCAGCATGTCTTCACGTGCCTCCTGCGCGCAGCTATGACGTTTCCCCACTGTGCCCAGCAGAGGGCACTGTGGGGAATCGTCATCACTGCGCGCAGGAGGCGCGTGAAGACGTGCTGCCGGCGTCCCTGGCTGGAGTATGTAAGTATGTATGTGTATGTATATGTATGTCTGTATGTTTGTATGTATTTCTGTCCCAATGTCTGTGTCAACATGTGTGGGGCCGGAGCTCTGCTCCGGCTCCACACATGTATCAGCGGCAGCACGGATCCGTTGGCACCCTTTAGGTGCCGGATCCGTGCTGCCGCTAGTGTGAAAGAGGCCTAACATTGGTTTCAGTACCTGATCAGTTTCTTTCAGTTTTTATGACTGGACACAAAATTACAGCTTGCTGCTGGTTTTGTGTCCGCTCACAAAACTGAAAGCTGCCTGAACTGAAAACATCCTGATGCATCCTGAACGGATCTCTTTCCATTGAGAATGCATGGGGACAAAACTGATCATTTTTTTCCGGTATTGAGATCCTCTGCCAGAACCACAACGCAAGTGTGAAAGTAGCCTTATTGTTTGCTGAGGCATGGCATCCCACTTTTCTTGAAGGGCGGCCCTCAGGTCATTGAAGTTCTGGGGTACAGAGTTAAAAGCCTCTGAATGGCCACTCAGCTGATCCAATAGGTTTTCAATGGGATTCAGGCCTGAAGAAAGTGCAGGCCACTCCATTTGAGGTACCCCAGTCTCCAGCAGCCATTCCTTAATGATGTGACCTCGATGAGCTGGTGCATTGTTGTCCATGAAGATTAAATGCATAGGGCTCTCCATCGTTGGTGACCATCATTTCTGCTCAGTGTGAATCAACTTTCATCAGTGAACAACACTGAGGCCCACTGGTCCCTTGTCCATCGTAGATGCTCCCTGGCCCATGCAAGATGATGACGTTTGTTGACAGGTACCCTTGTAGGTCATCTAGCACACAGACCACGCTGATATAAATGGCTTTGAATAGTCTGATGTGACACTTGGGTGCCTCTAACCTCCCTTAAATGTGCCTGGAGTTGTGTGGCATTCATCATCTGGTTCCGCAAGGAATTGTTCACAATGAAGCTGTCATCAGTGTGGGATGTGGCAAAAGAATGTCTACTTCTATGCCTTTCTGTGACTCTTAGAGTCTCTCTGTGTCTCTGTTGCAACCTGCTGATGACACTGTAAGCTCAGTGGCCATCCTGCTTGAAACCTCACAATGGCGAGGTACTGTTGATCCATTGTTAGGTGTCGTTTTGGTCTCATGTGAACAGCATGATGAGGAGGACTGTTTAAATACCAATTCTAATTGAACCAGGAAATTTATTGGGCAATTAATGGATCGAACACCTGTTGTGAATTTTGCCGTTAAGCTCCTTGTTAGAGAACAGCAAGTTGTGCAAAACGTACTGACACATTGAACAGTTGGATATGTGCATTCAGAAGTTTAGAGAAGGTCACATTAAGTTCACCTGTAAAGGTAAGAGTGCATTTTAGGTTCATCCTGAAATTTCACAAGCAAAATATCCATAATAGAGATGAGCGAGCACTAAAATGCTCGGGTGCTCGTTATTCGAGACAAACTTTTCCGGATGCTCGGGTGCTCGTTTCGAGTAACGAACCCCATTGAAGTCAATGGGAGACTCGAGCATTTTTTGCAGGGGACCAAGACTCTGCTTAGGGAAGGCTGGGTGAAAACCTGGAAACATCAGAAAATGATGGAAACACCACGGAAATGGACAGGAAACAGCAGGGGCAGCATGCATGTATGCCTCTGAGGCTGCCTAATCCCACCATTACTCCAAATTCTCCTGCAACATCCTGGTGGTTACCCTCATGGCAATTGTGCTCACCCAGACCAAGAAAGGCGAGGCACATGCCCATCACATGTTAGGGAAGCACCCAACTAGGTGCAACGAAGGTCCATCACCCATGCCCATGCTGGCACTGCTCTCCTATCCCCAGCCACACGATGCAGGCATAAGCCTGACACAGCATGGCGGTGACACCAACAAGTGACCAAGTTAGATGAGGTAGCAGGTGAGCCACCCAAAAATTTAGCCTGACGCAGCATGGCGGTGACAACAGAGTGACCGAGTTAGACTGAGGTAGCAGGAGGTGAAGCACGGATGGTAATTCGAAGGAGGAGGAGGAGGGGTTGGAGGAAGAGGCATAGTAAGTCTGAGAAACCGTGACCGAGGTAGGCCCCGCAATCCTCCAAGTGGGCAGTACATGAGCGGCCCCAGGGTCAGACTCGGTCAGAGTGACCGAGCTACACGACGGTAGCAGGTAGAGCACATAAAAAATTTAGCGTCGCCCTGTATGGCTGTGACTACACATTGACCAAGCTACACGACAGTAGCAGGTAGAGCACAGGAAAAATTTAGCGTGGCCCTGTATGGCTGTGACTACACATTGACCGAGCTACACGACGGTAGCAGGTAGAGCACAGGAAAAATTTAGCGTGGCCCTGTATGGCTGTGGCTGTCAATTTAGGTACGGTTGTCAACTATGAAATTGATCAAGTGGGGAATGTGTTGTATGTATTCTTCTCAGTTTAATACCGTATACGTCACCTATCCGGAAAAATAGTTTGGAGAGAGAGAAAGAGAGGAAAAAGACGTATTTTTAAAAGTGACGTTTAGTATAGATCAGTTAAAGAGAAAGAAATGATTTTATGAAATGGATTTGTATCACTGAGAGCAAAAAAATTTATTTTTTTACGTGACGTGCACTATAGATCAGTTACACAGAAACAACGGATTGTGGTCTGTGCAGACTGAGGTGCTGGACTGTAACTCACAGAATTGTTCCACTGAGCTGTATGAAATGGATTTGTATCACTGAGAGCAAAAGAACATATTTTCTAATGTGACATGTAGTATCGATCACTTGGAGAGAAAAAGTGGAATGTGCAGACTTGGGCTGCTATAGTGCAAACCACTATGGTGGTGACAACAGAGTGAGCGAGTGACACTGCGGGAGCAGGCGAACCACATAAACATTTATCGTGGCCCTGTATGGCTATGACTACAGAGTGACTGAGCTACATGACGGTAGCAGGTAGAGCACAGAAAAAATTTAGCGTGGCTCTGTATGGCTGTGACTACAGAGTGACCAAGCTACACGACGGTAGCAGGTAGAGCACATTAAAAATTTAGCGTGGCCCTGTATGTGGACGTTGAGGGCTTGTGCATGTAGGTGGGCTGAACTTTTTTCTGCTTGCGCTCCAACGTTTGCTGTAATGACAGCTGAACGTTGCGCAGGGACACATTGGTGGACAGTGTGGAGGATCATGGAGGCGAAGGGGTGGTTTTCCGTTGGGAGGCGCTCGTGCCGGAGTCCTGGGCTGGAGGTTGACTCGCAGAGGCAGCGAGTGAAACAGGGGAAGGAGCAGTGGTGGGACCCGCATGAGGGGAACGGAGGGCCTTGGTTCCATAGTGTTTAGCACTTGTATACCTGCGCATGCTGGTGGTGGTTAGGCTAGTAGTGGTGGTACCCCTGCTGATCCTGGTGTGGCACAGGTTGCACACCACAGTCCGTTGGTCATCCTCAATTTCTTTAAAGAACCTCCAGACTTGCGAACATCTAGGCCTCGCCACGGGAGCTTCACTACGTGAAACAGTTGCTGCTGATGCACCAGCTCTGGCCCTGCTTCTCCCTCTGGCCACACCACTGCCTCTTCCAACCTGTTCTGGTGCAGCACTCGCCTCCACCTCAGAAGCACTGTCTTCACTCGGCTTATCAACCCAGTTTGGGTCAGTCACCTCGTCATCCTCCGATTCCTCAGTCTGCTCCCCCCTCGGACTTCCTGCCCTGAAAACAACTTCACCACAGTCTGACAACCGTGTCTCCTCATCGTCCGACACCTCTTTACACACTTCTTCCACTAAGTCAACAATGTCATCACCCACAGACTGCGACAGTTGGAAAACTTGGGCATCGGGAAAGAGGTGAGCAGCAACCTGAGAAGTGGTTTGTGACTCTGGGAAGGGTCCAGAAAACAGTTCCTCAGAGTATGCCGGATCGCATTCCAAATTTTCCTGGGAGGGGGCAGACTGGGGGGAAGGAGGTTGAGGTGGAGGAGCCAGAGGAGTGCTCCCTTGGGTAACGTGGGTGGACTGCGTGGAAGACTGACTGGTGGACAAATTACTTGAAGCATTGTCCGCAATCCACGACATCACCTGTTCACACTGTTGTGGTTTCAACACTGCTCTACCACGTGTCCCTGTAAGTTCAGACATGAAGCTAGGGAGTGTAGCTCTGCGGCGTTCCCCTGCTCCCTCATCAGCAGGTACTGTCTCACTCTGCCCAGGACCACGGCCTCTGCCCCCTGCAGTAATTGAATGCCCACGCCCTCGTCCTCGACCCTTAGCCCTGGGGTTCAACATTTTCTGTATATAAGTGTATTATATATACCAAAAAAAAATAAAAATGGGCCTGCTGTACTGAAACCCACAAACTTGTTCAATCTGAACAAGTTAATATATAGGTGGATAAGTTAGAGCAAAATTACGCATTTTATTACGTACCGTGCAGTATGGAGCAATTACACTGAAACTATTAGATTACGCAGACTTGGTCTGCTTAAGTGCAACCCAGACAAATGTCGCACAGAGATTTTTCTAATGTAGCTGTATCAGTGAGAGCAAAAGACCGTATTTTATTACGTGACGTACAGTATGGGTCACCTTGACAGAAAATACGGATTGTGGTTTGTGGTGACTGGCCAGCTGAACTGTGACACACAGAATGGTTCCACACAGCTGTATGAAATGGATTTGTATCACTAAGATTAAAAAAAAAAAAAAGTTTTTTTTTTTCTTTTTTTTTTTTTTTTACGTGACGTGCAGAATATATCAGAGAGCAAACTCAGCCCCTGCTGACTGTGGCTATTTTCACTGCAACCCAGACAAATGTCGCACAGAGATTTTTCTAATGTAGCTGTATCAGTGAGAGCAAAAGACCGTATTTGATTACGTGACGTACAGTATGGGTCACCTGGACAGAAAATACGGATTGTGGTTTGTGGTGACTGGCCAGCTGAACTGTGACACACAGAATGGTTCCACACAGTTGTATGAAATGGATTTGTATCACTGAGAGCAAACAAAAGGATTTTGTACTGTGACTTCCACTATCTATCAGTTAGACAGAAAAAAATCTTCTGCAGACTGTGCATATGTGCCAACCCCTGCTTCAATGAAACACAAAAAAATTGTCCCACTTAGCTGTTTGAAATGGATGTGTGTCACTGAGAGCCAAAAAATAAACTTTTTCCAGTCTCCCTGCAAAATGCTGCAAATATGGCGGTAGCTGCACTACTAGTGCCAGCAAGCCCAGCCACAAGCAGATTAAAAAAAAGGGTCTTGTAGATTAAAAAAAAAGGGTCTTGTAGCCCTAACAAGGGCTGTTGGGTTCTTTTAGAATCACTCCTGCCTAACACAAATCTAGTAGAACACCCTAACACTCTCCCTGTATCACACTGCAGATCTGTCCCTAATGGCATCCAGGCAGCGACTGAGCCGAGCACCGTGGGCAGTCACTAATATTCCAGGGTCACCTGATCAGGCCAGCCAACCCCTGCTATCGACATGTAAGGGCCCCACGTGATGCTGGGTGTACCGCAGAGTCTCCTGGCTTGTGATTGGCTCAGTTTATAGCCGCCAAAAATTCAAAAGGCGGGAGATGCCATTTCCTCGAGCATGGCGAGATACTCGTCCGAGTAGCGAGCACTTACGAGTATCCTAATACTCGAACGAGTATCAAGCCGGACGAGTATGCTCGCTCATCTCTAATCCATAACTTTTTGTGAGTAGTGTTTTTAAAGGTTTCAATTATGTCCCTTCTTTCCTCAAGGCTATACAACCAAGTGACTGCTGCAGCCAGTGATTGGCTGCAGCAGTGACATGTTGATGTGGAATCAGAGAGAATTGGAGTGGCTGTGGTGGAACAGTGGGGGTCGCATCATGTAACTAATGAGTCTTTTGTTTTCTTATGACACACCAACCAACCCACCTTGGCTAGTTATTGTCTTATCTTGGATAACACATTTAAAGGCATCCTGTTACTTTAAACATGCTGTTTGGGTGGCAGGCAGTATATTACATAGCAGGAGGCACTGAGCAGAATTATATATACCGTATTTTTCGCTTTATAAGACGCACCTGATTATAAGACGCACCCCAGATTTTAGAGTAGGAAAGTAAGAAAAAAATATTTTTCATCACACCTCATATCAGACCCCCCCATAAATTTCAGGACATCACATCAGACCCCCATATCAGCCCTCCATGTGACCCCATCAGACTTCAGATCAGCCTACTGTGCCCCCATCAGACCTCAGATCAGCCCACTGTGCCCCCATCAGACCTCAGATCAGCCCATCAGCCCCCATATCAGCCCACTGTGCCCCCATCAGACCTCAGATCAGCCCACTGTGCCCCCATCAGACCTCAGATCAGTCCACTGTGCCCCCATATCAGCCTACTGTGCCCCCATCAGACCTCAGATCAGCCCACTGTGCCCCCATATCAGCCTACTGTGCCCCCATCAGACCTCAGATCATCCCACTGTGCCCCCATATCAGCCTACTGTGCCCCCATCAGACCTCAGATCAGCCCACTGTGCCCCCATATCAGCCTACTGTGCCCCCATCAGACCTCAGATCAGCCCATCAGCCCACTATGCCCCCATCAGACCTCAGATCAGCCCACTGTGCCCCCATATCAGCCTACTGTGCCCCATCAGACCTCAGATCAGCCCACTGTGCCCCCATATCAGCCCACTCTGGCCCATCAGACCTCAGATCAGCCAACCCTACCCCCATTAGACCTCAATCAGCCCCCATCAGACCTCAGACCAGCCCCATAAGCATAAAATAAAAAACTCTCTTACCTGTCCTGTGCCGTGGCTTCCGTCCTGGTCCGGCGCTCCTCTGGCTTCTAAGGCCGGCGCTGCACTGTCACCTGACTGCGTGCAGCGCCAGGTCATAGTGCGCGCACCACGTCCTGACGCTGTACGCGGTCAGGACAGTGCAGCGCCGGCTCGGAGAAAACAGGAGCGCTGGACCCGGAGGGGAGCTGTGGCGCAGGACAGGTAAGAGAGTTTTTTATTTTATGCTTATGGGGCTGGGTGGTCTGATCTGAGGTCTGTTGGGGGTACGGCACCTGATACATACAAGTGAGCGCTTCCATAATGGAAGTGCTTACTTGTATTCGCTTTATAAGATGCACCGCAATTTTCCCCCTACTTTTGGGGGGAAAAAGTGCATCTTATAAAGCGAAAAATACGGTAGTTTTTTTGTTTGTTTTTTTAAAGACTCAGTATAACTCGCATTTCATTCATTGAAATTCCTGCTCATTCTGGGCTTTGAAGTCAAGGAGTCAGTCCTATCAGTGATTGACAGCCTTCCCTCTATGACTGTGTACAGAGAGAACTGTCAATCAATGATAGGACCGCCTCCTCGACTTCAAAGCCCAGAATGAGCAGGAATTTAAAGGAATAAATGATGTTATACTGACTTCCCCCAAAATATATACATTAATCTGCTCAGCTCTTCCTGTTCCATAACATGCTGCCTGCATGTGACAAGTTTGCTTTTAGCAATCAGATTTTTTAAATTTCTCCAATTTAGATCCCTCTTTTGTTTTCACACACCCTACCATCTGATTTTCCCTTTATTTAAATGTGAATTTGAATTTGGAATCTAAAAAATGCGAACAGTTCAAACAATTCAAAACTTGGAATTAGGTCTCCAAAAATCCTTAACGCTGGTTAAAGGGGTTGTCCCAGTTTTTGGATTTGTTTTTTTTTTTGTTTTGAAAAAGGCACTGAAGTTATTAAAATAATAATAAAAAAATACTAATACTTACACTCACATTCTAAAACCCCCTCTATTTCAGTGCCACCCCTACAGTCCTCTTCACTGCTACAGCCATGTTGTAATTTTTTTGGTTGCAGTTATGACATGCCTGTATATCTCTACAGACCACTGCAGCCAATCACTGGCCTCATATATATATGGCAGGAGACCGCTGAGGTCAGTGACTGACTGCAGCAGTTTCATGCGGTAGATAGGCAAATCACTGCTGAAATCATGAAAACAAACCCAAACGGGAGGTTCAGAGCAGTAGTGCTGAAACAGAGGGGTTTGGAACTGTCAGTATAATATTTTTATTATTATTTAATAGCCTCAGTACCCTTCACACACACACACACAGGGGACTACACAGATCTCATAGGGTCATATATCAAAACTTAGTATGCTGTTCCACTCAGTAAACATATGTCAATTACTCCCAAGCAGTCCAGAATGCAGTGCAATGCCCCAAATTTCTGATGATTTTTTTTTAATTAAGTGGAAGAATTGTAATAAGAAATTTACACCTTGTCTGACACACATTACCTGTCAGTAAAGTGGAACAGGTGCTTCATAAATATAGCATTCATTCTTAACACCATACATACATTGATATACCTCCTGATTGCCTTCTATTACAAAACTGTCAGCCTGCAGCCACCACTAGGGGGAGCTCAGTATATACGAACGTCTCTTTGGACTGTGCTCATCCTAGTGGTGGCTGCATTAAGTGTATTTACATCAGGAAGAAAAAAGGAAGAAGTTCAGGGCCAGGCCCCTCTCTCCAGGAGTGCACCACCCTGTTTAAACAATTGTAGAATGGTAACATACAGAGAATATCTACAGTTTTTACAAGTTGATTTTCTCTATGGTGAAGGTGCCAACTTGCTACATTCTTCTGTCAGGCACCACCGTCTTTGTACACTTACCATTTGGTGTAACATTCATGTAATTCAAACATATATAAACAATATCATTTCATATTTGCCCATTAAAGTGCTTTATTATTTATTCAAAAGAAAGGGATGTAAAATTAAAAACTGCACCCAATAACCAGATAGAAGTTCTCACAGAAATAAATGCCATGCATGGCACCCCTGAGGGTACTGGATAAACCATATGTATTTATACCAAACTGTTCAGATTTTACAAATACAAGCTGCATACATGAAACAGTTATAAGCCTCTTTCATAATTATATCATTTTCTATGGAGATAATATAACGTTTTCACAGGCCAAGATCTAGATGCTTCTTGTCCCTATAAAAATAGAAGATGTGGCATTGTTCAGACCAAATTGTTTGACAATATTTCGTTTTATTTTAGTGTCCAATACATTTCTATGTTGTCCACTACTGGGCACATAAAATACATTGTCTGTGGCTTGGTGATCAGAGTATAGTTTCCATGTTCACAGTCATATAAATGTCCCAGGAATTTACACAGTGTTATGAGTAAAAGTTAAAAAAAAAAATCAGCAGTTATTCTGCGGAAAAAGGAGTTTCCTAAATTAGGATTCAGAACTTGTAGGTCTATCAGATTTCATACTAAGCATGTAGTTTCAAGGTGAAAGACTTTCATATATACATTTATCAATCATCTTAGAGTCTTAGAAGGAGCTCCTGTAGGTTCTGGCAGTTTGAAGTTCTCCATGCTCTATGTTGTTCTCTAAGGCAGGATGGTGAGCATCAGTATTCATCCACAAAGCAGTCGTTGCCCACATGTTCAGCTGACTCAAGCTCTATGCTGGAGAGAAAGCGCCTCATACATTTCTTGCAGTTGTAATCCAAAGTAGTAGTGTACACTGTTTTTGTGTGCTTTGGATAGACAATTGTGGTGCTCATGAATCTCTGAGGCTTGTTTTTTGGTTGAAAGTGAACTTCTGCTCTGTAGTTGCGCCATGTACAGTTAGGAATGCAGATCACAGTCTGACTACATGAAGACACTCCCAATCCTACCGGCATGTATATGTTGTCAATGAAATGCCTGTCCGAGTCATATTTAACTGAGGACGTGTACCTGAAACAAGAGCAAAAGTTCAATAATAGTAATATGTCACCAACATACAGCCAGTATAATAGAAAGCATGGTTCATAATTACAGTAATTTATATTCCTTTAGTCCATATTTGACTCTTTGGTGAGGCCCAGGCGTTGCCATCAGGGGTGCACCACCAATGAGGCCAGGTGAGGCGATCGCCTCAGGCAGCACCAGGTAGGGGCAAGAGGGGGGCAGCAGAAGGACCATGGGGAATGAACGCTTTCAATGTGGAAAAGGGGTTAGGTTAAGAAACTGGCATGAGGTTGGGAGCGTCATTTAAATTTTCGCCTCAGGCAGCAGAAAGGCTAGGTGCACCCCTGGTTGCCATGTCCTGGCGGGTGAGCTTTGCTCTAAACCTTATTAATGATAAGGCAGATATAGTACATTCATTAAAGGGATTAGGAACGGCTGCTCCTATACTCCTCGCTGCTGTAGCCAGGTTGTCATGTTATTTGTTGCAGCGATAACTTCACATATACAGTGGCCTCAGCGGTATACGGTACATGACAGCTGAGGCAAGTGATTGGGTGCAGTGGTCACATGGAGTATACGGGAACCTCACCGCTGCAGTCATGTAAACAAAGTTCAGCCGGGAGAATGGGAGTAGTGATGCTTGAGTGGAGGGGGTTTGAACGGATAAATGTAACTTTGTTTTTTGTCTTAAACACCTTCCCTGCCTTTTAATATGTTTAAACCCTTTAAAGGGGCACTACCATCAGATTTTTTTTCACAGTTTAACAGCCTATATGTGAACATTTTACAAAAAAAATGGGTGAATGTAATGTTTGGGTCACTCCATGCTTTCTACTTCCTGTCCTGGCTATTTAACTTCCCCTTTTGTTTGGACTTTTAGCACAGCAAATAGCATCGCGTGACTTTCTTATTCGGACCATTCACTGTGACTAGAGAGGGAAGGGGATGAGTGACTCAATTACAGTATCAAACATTACACTGATACTTGCAATTCGGGCATCTTTATCTAGGCCTAGGGAGAACAATAGAACAATCACACAGTCCTCCTAAATTCTACATCTACTATTATACCAGTGGATAAAATCTTTTCCTTGCAGCAGTAGGATTCTATATCTATATAGGAGTTTTAGTACTGCCAAAATTCTTTAAAAATCGTTTTTAATGAATATTGAGTTTAGAAAAGAATACCTATTTCTGTTGGAAGTACAAATCATAAAACAGGAGTACACACAATTCCTATTTCATGAACATAAAACTTGGTTTGATATTCAGGAGGCTAGGCAGTGCCAGAAATGCGCTCTGAACATCCAGTGCTTATTTTACCATCCGGTTTTACAATCATATGGAAGGCAGTTTTTAATGTCTTAAGTGTTAAATGTCCTGTAGCTATTTGCTGACAGCTTTTCTTGGGTGAAAAAGCCTATTATTTTAACAATATGACTCTACAAGTTTCCATCTCTTTGCTTTTGTATTTCCCTATTTAAAGAACAATTTTGCAATAAAATGATTTGATTGAAAAGTAATTTGGGACAAGGCTGAAAATAATCTTTTATTTTCAGTTAACACTTCATCATGGGTAAAATAAGCATAGATCATTGATAGGAGGGGAGAGCACAGGTCAGAGTGGGTTATAAAAAGGCTATGATCAATCCAAGAGGAAGAGTTACAGAATTATTTCCATATATCCAGATGACCGCCAAGAACCATTGTAGCTGCTTGTAGGAGAAGGAGAAAGGTTTACTAGAAATAGGATATCAATAAAGCCTTATTTAACATCAGAATGTGGCCACTGTTCTACTTATTAAACCGTTATGTCTCAATAAGAAGAGGAAACAAGGAATTTATAGTGGACATGTGCTGAACTTAACCCCTTCCCGACATCCGCTGTAAATGTACAGCAGAAGTCAGGTATTTAACCCATTTCCGACCAGCGCCATACATGCGTACACTTTAAAGATGGCGCCCGCTCACGAGCACAGCTGGTGCCTACTGTTTTAAACTGCAGACACCTGGGACTAATATATGCAATCGACAATATAATATAATATATATGCCATCGCATACGTTTAACCCCTCAGATGCTGTGATCAAACCTCTTATCTGGGAGTGCAAAAAAACGAAAACGAGCACTTCCAGGCTTGTACCGGCTCCCCCGACCCTTGCTAGTGTGCGTGCAGCAGCTTCTGTATTCCAAAGTGATACGAGGCTGCTGCGCCTTATCTTTAATGAACATCATAATATCTTTATAGACTCCAATGCTATAGGAACTATAAAAAAAGTGTACAAAAAATGATAAGCATCATGGACATCGCGACGTGCAAAAATGGCTATACTATTAAGATATAAAAATATTCATCCCATACAGCAAACAGCGAAATGAAATGAATGAAAAAAAAAGGCCAATTCACAGTTTTTGGGTCGCTTCTCCTTCCACAAAAAATAAATAAGTGATCAAAAAGTCAGACACCCCAAACTAGTATCAATAAAAATTACAGATCACCCTGCAAAAAAGAGCCCTAACACAGCTCCGTAAACATGACGAATATGGCAACAAAAAGAAAAACATTTTTTTCAAGGTTTTTATTATTTTTGTTCAGTATTAAAACACTGTAATCGTTCTGACCTGAAGAATGAAAGTAACAGGTCAATTTTACCACATAGAGAACTCCGCAAAAACAGAACCAATTAAACTGTAAATACTGTGCCTGTCATCTCGGAAGCAAGTGTAATTACAAGTACATAACTACTTGTACTTGTAATCACTACTTGTACTTGTAATTACACTATGCCGCGGCTCCATAGGAGATGATGTGTAGTGTAATGAACAGGAAGTAGCGCTCGCATGGAGTGCCATTTCCTCATCAAACAGCTGATCCGCGAGGGTGCCGGGTGTCGATCCCCCGCCAATCAGATATTGATGACCTATCCTGATGATCAATAGGAACACAGCCATTTTTCCATAGACTCCCCTTTTCCTTTTACATATGAAAATAATAAACACCAAACAATAAACATCATTGGCTAAAAATGGCCAAATCACTTTTTTATAGCTTTGCCTTTCAAAAAGACAAAAAAAAATAAAAATTTTTACACTGTAAAAACTAAACCTGTAAAACAATGACAGAACTAGTCTCATACGGCAATGTAAACAGGAAAATAAAGACATTGTGACTTTTGGAAGTAAAAACGGATAATGAAAAAATGAAAATTCTTTTACAACGGGAAGGAGATAATGATGTGCCTTATCGTCCCTTGTATGTAATTGTCATCTAAATTAAGGTTCTTCCTCATGGTAGAAGTGACTATGCAGTTTAACACAAACATGTAACAATATGTTCATACTGGTGTTTTGAATCTATTCAGTTAGCTTTAAATTAGTATTTAAAGAGGCTCTGTCACCACTTTGTAACCTATGTAATTAGGTTACATTAAACACGCCCCCGCTGTCCATCAAGAGACAGGGGGCGTGTTTAATGGATGAAGGACGTGTTTAGGAGCTGGGAGGCCGTGGCAGATGCGGTGCTCAGATGAAAAAAGCACGCCTCCCGGTGCTCCGAAGACTAATTTGCATATTTATAAAAGTCACTTTTCTGGGCTAATGGCTGATGGATTCTCTGATATAAAGGTATGTCAGGGGAGCGGATTAATATACCTTTGTGCCTATGTATGTAATTACATAGGTTACAAAGTGGTGACAGAGCCTCTTTAAATGACAGAATTAAAGGGGTTGGCTGGGCACTAAAATAATCTATTCATCTGGTTTAACCCCTTCATAACCCCTTCATCACATGTTGGGTCTTTAAAGATGGTGCCCACTCTGGAGTGGGCGCCATAGAAATGGTGTGACCGCCAGCTAATGTCAGCAATTGGGGGTAATGCTGATCATGGATATTTAACCCCTCAGATACCGTGGTCAAATGTGATAACAACTTGTCCCACAAAAAACAAGTCCTCCAAGAGTAAAGTGAGTAAAAAAAACGTAAACACAAATCGCTCCATCATCAATGTGCTAAACATCTTTTGGTAGTATACTGAACATATTGATGTACCTCTCTCCATATTTTGAATTGTCGCTTCAAACCCTGTTCTCCGTCTGTGTCCCGCTGTTTGGAACCCGAACTTTTCTCATAGTGCTGTGTGCTGCATGTCATCCCGAACTACCCCTTTCATGGCAACAAACCTCGCCCACTACACCTTCATTTTACCAGCATTGCACTCCATCTACCCTGCCTGTGGATCAAGAGCTGTGTGGATAAGCCTATGAAGCACATCATAACCATTTGGCCAGCCAGCGCATGTGCCATTCCTCCGACCTCCAGGAAGCAATTGTGCATGTGCTGACTGGCTGATTGGTGGTGAGGTCAGTTCCCCATCCCACATCAAAGTCACAAGGGACATCAGAATCATTTGGCCAGGGATTCTGCATGATGGAAAGCCTGGCCGTGACATCAGCAGAAATGCAGAGGGCAGTGGTGGACAAGTGCCTTGATCTCTGTAACTAAGAGGTACTAACAGCGCAAGTGTATTAGGAAGTTAGAGGGTCTGGCAGTGGAGACACAATGATAGGGAGAAGTTATTTCAAGCTATTTCTGTTAAAAAAAAAAAAGATTCATGATGAACCCCTAAGAGTCAATAGGATCTCTCCAGAGGGATATTGTTTCAATGTGACAAAATGTGCTCAACGTTTGTTGCAAAAGTTTAGGAATAAGTAAGTAAGACTAAAGTAAGACTAAATAGTCTATAGGCCTCTGGGCAAGCTTTGGCTAGATAATCGTTTATAGGAATGCTCAATAGCGATTATCTGCTAGTGTAAGCTCACCTTACAGGACACCTGTCGCAGCAAGGATCGCTGAGCAGCTCCCCTAGAAATGAATAGCATCGCTACTGCGGTCGCAAGAAGTCCAGCCGTGTTGGATTTCTTTCGACTGGCTTGGCGATCCCGTTCATTTCTATGGGATTCCCGCTGCTCAGCGATTCTGGCCGCGACCAGTGTCGCCGTGTAGCCCTAGCCTAAAGGTGCTGTCGATTACCGGATGAATGAGCGAAACCCTCATTCATCGGGTAACATGATCATTTGTGCAGTCACTAAAATCATTGTTTGCAGGCAGCAGTTAAAGTTTTGGAATGGCCAAGTTAAAGTCCTGATCTTAATCGTTAGGTCTCATGTACATGACTGTGTGCTGGCAACTGTATCTCTCAGACTGCGGACAAGATGCCTGCGGGTGCCTGTATATTGCAGACCCGCGGTTTGCAGGCCGCAATACGGGCACGGCTGGCACACGGTCATGTGCATGAGGCCTTAATGCTGTGAAAGGATCTGAAGTCAGCACATCATGAGAGGAAACCCAACAACATAACAGAGCTGAAGCTGTTTTGTACAGACTAGCAAGGATGCTCAACCTGCGGCCCTCCAGCTGTTGAAAAACTACAACTCCCACCATGCCCTGCTGTAGGCTGATAGCTGTAGGTTGTCCGGGAATGCTGGGAGTTGTAGTTTTGCAACAGCTGGAGGGCCGCAGGTTCAGCATGCCTGCTGTAGGCTGTCTGGGCATGCTGGGAGTTGTAGTTTTGCAACAGCTGGAGGGCCGCAGGTTGGGCATCCCTGGTACAGAGGAATGGGCTAAAATTCCTCCAAGCCGATGTGTAAGACTAATCAACAATTAACAAAAACATTTAGTTGCAGTTTTGCTGCACAAGGAGGTCATACCAGATACTGAAAGTGAAGGTTCAGCTACTTCTGCTACTCATAGACATGCGATATTAGATCATTTTCTCCTATAAATAAATGATCGAATAACAATTCTAATATCTTGTTTATCTTGGCTATCTTTATCTACTTTTAGGATTTGTGTGAAAATCTGATGTAGTTTTAGGTCAAATTTATGCAAAAATATAGAAAATTCTGAAGGGTTCACAAACTTTCAAGCACCATTATATTAGCGTACTCTTTTAACTGTTCAACTGTATTTAAAAAAACTGAGGGAATCCTGCATAAGATTTACAAAGCACAATATACATTGGGGTAATTTATCAAACTGGTATAAAGTAGAATTGGCTTAGTTGCCCATAGCAACCAATCAGGTTCCACCTTTCATTTTTTACAGCTTCTTTGGAAAATGAAAGGTGGGATCTGATTGGTTGCTATGGGCAACTAAGCCAGTTCTATTTTACACCAATTTGATAAAATTGGAGTCAATGTACACGTCAAATGTGGTGTGGACACAGAGCCTTAACCAAACCAGTAGCCCTGACCATGACAGATTATCAAAGAATTAACACTTACAGTAAAGCAGAAGTAAAGTTTTATTTATTCATTTATTTTCACTCTTCTCTCCATCTTTACTAGTACAAAAGATCACTTTTACCACATGCAAATGTCAGGAAATGTCATGTGAGTGAAGCAAGTACTATACCACACGCCTCATTTTCTGGCATGATATATGAGGAAGTGTACTTCATAGCTAAATATTAACTACGTCAGCTGATTGTCTAACTCCTAAATATGCATGTCACATATTTGTTCACCTGAGATATTCAGTCTGCAAATATCACAGTACAATGCATAACCTGCCTCCATGATGTTATTAGATACGGCCAGAATAGAGACATTAGGCCTACTGTATTTAGGGAAACTGATTTGATACCAAAATGCTCCTAACTCAGCCACTGACATTTCAAACTTTTCAGATATAACTACTGCAGGTGAATATAAGTAACTTTGGAATATATCTTATTAGAGAAAATGCCCTTTTCTCCTCCTAGCAGCATTTTTCCTTCCCTCTCCATGGACTTCTATGGGCAGCATGTGTTTCTCTGTCTATTTAAATAAGCTCCTTTTTTGTTTCTTTTCTCTCACTATAGCTCACTCCTCTTCACCCCTCACTCGCCATAATCTTCTATGGACAACATCTGATCTGATCCTTCAGTTAGCTGATAGCTATCAAGACAGACTTAGGCCTATTTCACACTAGCGGCAGCACGGATCCGGCAGGTGAAGGGTGCCGCCGGATCCGTGCTGCCGCAGGGACATGTGTGGGTCCGGAACCGCGCTCCGGCCCCACATATGTCACACAGGATGTGCACATAGGACGATTCCCCACAGCGCCCTCTGCTGGGCGCCGGGTGTAATCGTCCTATGTGTGCGCCGTCCTGCTCCTCCTGCGCTGTGGAGACCTGCTGGGAGCATGTAAGTATGTATGTGTATTTGTATGTGTATATGTCTGTGTGTGTATGTTTATGTGTATGTCTGTATGTGTGTATGTATGTATGTGTGCAGGTGACGGATCCTTCATGAACTCCATTGAAAGTCAATGGAGGACGGATCCGTTCACCATTGTGTCACACCAAACGGATCCGTCCCCATTGATTTTCATTGGGGGTCATGACGGATCCGTCTTGGTGCGGATGCCTGGACCGGAGAGCAAACCGCAGCATGCTGCGGTTTGCTCTCCGGTCTGGAGACGGAATGGAATACTTTTAGGAGCATTCTGTTGTCTTCAGTTCAGTTTTGTCCCCATTGACAATGAATGGGGACAAAACTGAAGCGTTTTATTCCGGTATTGAGCCCCTATGACAGAACTCAATACCGGAATTATAAAATGCTAGTGTGAAAGTAGCCTTAGCAGGGAATGTTAGTTTAAAAGGGTGTGAAAGGAGAAAGAACTATTTTCTCTGATATACAGATATAGCCAGCATTATTTCAACAGCAGTTGCACCAGGATGGTCCCTTTATCATGGATTTTTTGTATTACTGTAATGTGTTTGTTGCATTAATGAGTTAATCTGGTAAATTAATGGTGGCTACGTCTTATATTCACCTGTGCTGACTGATGCAATATTTGTGACTGTATTTATATATTAATTATAATATTCTTATTTAAATAATATCCACAGCAGGTCATTGCAAATATTCAATGGCTGTCACTGTTTGGAACACATTAAAGCTGGGTACATTTCACAAAACCATCAATTCTCCTGTCCAACTTCTTCTCTATTGTGCTCCCAGACAGTTCAGGTACAGAAATGACAGATTCATTTTTTTAAAGTGGTATTCCAGGATTGACCCGTGCTGGAAGTAAACCAGCCAGGGACCAGAAGATCGTTGAATATAGCTAAGGCACAGGACTGCAGCAGTGGGGGGCAAGTGTCTATATTTCCTCCATTAGGTACCACTCAGTAGGGGCTCACTTTAAAAGTGACCCAATCTTGGAATACGCCTTTAAAGTGAATGCTCAGTTTACACTCAAAAGTTTATCTTTGGATATACAGTACATTTGTGAGGGGATGCCGCTATAGATTCCTCTGTACAGGAGAGCCTAATAGTAGCTTCTCTCTGCCGCTGACCAGGTAGATAATGTGCTCTCAACAGTAATTAATGCTGTGAGAATCAGGTACTCATGTACCCAGCCAGCAGCTGCGCATGACCTCCTGAATTCAACTATTGTGGCCCACATGTCACCTCCTAAGCCCCCTGCTCCATAGACAACAGGAGGAGGAGGACAGAAGATGGTAGCTATTGATGGCCACCACAGAGGGCCAGCTTTTGGGACAGTATATTGCGCTACACTGTTATTTGGTTCATCTGGGATGGTATTTTGCACTATGGTATTGTTGATCTGGCCTACTTGTATTGCCCCACCTTCTGTTAATTTGGACCTGCCTTCAAAATGGGGCCACTTTTAGTTTTTTTTCCCAGTCCACCCCTGGCTTCTACTAATAGAACCTGACTACAGAGGAGACTGTTTGTAGTCAGGCCCATTCGTCAACCACGAATGTAGCAAATACACCCCACAGTGAAAGAGGTCTCAGCAGGCAAAATAGGTAATTATTAAAAAGTGGCATATTGTTAGACTGACAAAAAGTTAACTTGCCTTTTAAGCCTTTTATTAATGTTTAGAAAGGTAATTTGAGCTAGCCATGTCTCATCTATGATGGCCACTCATGTAAAGTACAAAGATTTGCAATGTATGCAAAAACACTTTCAAGTATATTGCGCTAACACTGTAACTATACATTCATATATCATATACACTCACCGGCCACTTTATTAGGTACACCATGCTAGTAACGGGTTGGACCCCCTTTTGCCTTCAGAACTGCCTCAATTCTTCGTGGCATAGATTCAACAAGGTGCTGGAAGCATTCCTCAGAGATTTTGGTCCATATTGACATGATGGCATCACACAGTTGCCGCAGATTTGTCGGCTGCACATCCATGATGCGAATCTCCCGTTCCACCACATCCCAAAGATGCTCTATTGGATTGAGATCTGGTGACTGTGGAGGCCATTTGAGTACAGTGAACTCATTGTCATGTTCAAGAAACCAGTCTGAGATGATTCCAGCTTGACATGGCGCATTATCCTGCTGAAAGTAGCCATCAGATGTTGGGTACATTGTGGTCATAAAGGGATGGACATGGTCAGCAACAATACTCAGGTAGGCTGTGGCGTTGCAACGATGCTCAATTGGTACCAAGGGGCCCAAAGAGTGCCAAGAAAATATTCCCCACACCATGACACCACCACCACCAGCTTGAACCATTGATACAAGGCAGGATGGATCCATGCTTTCATGTTGTTGACGCCAAATTCTGACCCTACCATCCGAATGTCGCAGCAGAAATCGAGACTCATCAGACCAGGCAACGTTTTTCCAATCTTCTACTGTCCAATTTCGATGAGCTTGTGCAAATTGTAGCCTCAGTTTCCTGTTCTTAGCTGAAAGGAGTGGCACCCGGTGTGGTCTTCTGCTGCTGTAGCCCATCTGCCTCAAAGTTCGACGTACTGTGCGTTCAGAGATGCTCTTCTGCCTACCTTGGTTGTAACGGGTGGCAATTTGAGTCACTGTTGCCTTTCTATCAGCTCGAACCAGTCTGCCCATTCTCCTCTAACCTCTGGCATCAACAAGGCATTTCCGCCCACAGAACTGCCGCTCACTGGATGTTTTTTCTTTTTCGGACCATTCTCTGTAAACCCTAGAGATGGTTGTGCGTGAAAATCCCAGTAGATCAGCAGGTTCTGAAATACTCAGACCAGCCCTTCTGGTACCAACAACCATGCCACGTTCAAAGGCACTCAAATCACCTTTCTTCCCCATACTGATGCTCGGTTTGAACTGCAGGAGATTGTCTTGACCATGTCTACATGCCTAAATGCACTGAGTTGCCGCCATGTGATTGGCTGATTAGAAATTAAGTGTTAACGAGCAGTTGGACAGGTGTACCTAATAAAGTGGCCGGTGAGTGTATAGTATAATGTCCAATGAATTACAGCTTCATCATTCTACATTGTTACCTTATCTCCTTGGGTGGTAATGGATCCAACTCCACACCTTCTCCAAATGACAGAGGACACAGCCGTGGGGTGTAGCTGCTTGACAGGCTTAGTGACGGTGATGTACTCTAGCAAAAAAAAAAGCAGACAGAATTATACCAAACATCACAAAACTCAAGATTGTACATTGAGAAATGATAACCATAACAACCGTTTCTCTGGCGATACCCATTATACAATGCAGTAATAGTGATCACAACAAATATATAATATATTTTTGGGAAAAAAATTTCATCAGGTAGAAAAGACATTTTGCTCATTGACTGGGGCCGTAAACATTTGGACATAATCGTTTTCAATTACCGTAGGTTTTTCTTTTTAAAGCTGCTTTTCAGACAGGTGTACTACTTAGGGCTTTTTTGTGCCCACATTATGGATGCAAGACTTGCACCTCACGCAGTTCATAAGAACCAGAGGTATGGCACTCAAACTCATTTTCTGATGACCTACAGGAGGCTGAGGTGTTCAGTCCATAATACAGGAATAATAAAGCACCCGTATTATATCTGTCAAAAAGCAGCCTTTATTAATGCATTATATTAGGTTTAGGAATTTATCACAGTTAAAGGGGTATTCCGGTTACCATAAATATAACTTATGTTTTAGACTAATTCATCATAAATAATTACCTAATATAATGTAAATTTCTCATATTTACCGTTCAGTAGTTATAAAAGTAGTTTTCTTCCTCTGCTACCCACTGTGTTTCTCATAAATTACCATGGCATCGACCTGTATTTCTGAGCCTTTGTTAGGTCGAGCATGCTCAGTGTGTAGAGTAGAGGGGGCCTGACTGGACTGTGATATCAGGCAGCCAATCAGCAATCATCAACACTCATGAACAAGTACAAACTCACAGCAGGAAAGCTAGGGATTGTGGGGACTGTAGTTTTGTGAGGGAAGATCAGGAGCCATGATACTCTGTGTGTTGCAGGCTCACACAGGAGCTGGATTGCAAGGTAAAATGAAACTCTGGTTTTAAGTACAGTTTCTATACTATATGATCCCAATACTTGCATGCAAAAGTTGGGTTGGTGCATTCCTGTGGTTTTTGCATTTCATATGCAACATTAAATGTAGACATATGTGGTATGTATTAACTCCTCACATCTTATAGTTTTTTGTAGAGTATATTTTATTTGAAAAATACTGTGCTGGAGTATGCATTTTAGTTGCAAATTTTAATTTTGTCCAATTTTTCCCAATAATCACTGTTTGTTGCATGGACATGGGTGTGTGTATTAATTATTAGGTTTTATTTTTATAGACTGTATGTTTTGCACTCTCAGAAAATGTAGATTTTGGTGACATAGAAGCTGTTTGCCATGTACAGTATACATTCTCAGCATATATGTGGATAATGACCAAATATTACATGACCTCTGTTCCATTGTTTTTAAGTGCACAATCTCTTTTGATGTATATATTTATGGTATATATGAAATTCACAGACCTTAATATATGACATTTACATTGAAGTGAATGGGGCTGAGCGCGATACCAAGCACAGCCGCTATAAAATGTACGGTGCTGTGCATGGTAAGGTGTGGAAAGGCTGTGGCATTCTCTTCTCAAACAGCTGATCGCCAGTGTTCCTGGGTGTCGGATCCCCACTGATTAGATACTGATGACCTATCCTCAGGATAGGTCATCAGCATCAAAATCTTAAGGTCCTTTTACACGGGCCGATTATCGGCCGAAAAATCGTTCCTAGGAACGCTAGTGCCGATAATCGGCCCGTGTAAAAGTGGCCCTAATCAGCCGACGAACGAGCAAAACGCTCGTTCGTCGGCTGATTGGATCTTTTGGTTTCTACAAAAGATCCAATCTGTCGGGCGCACATCGGCCTGTGTAAACAGGCAATGTGCGCCTGACAGTATGGAGCTTCCCGGCCGCACGAGTGATACAGCGATCACTCGTGCGGCCCGGCGCTCGATTCATCGGGCCGTGTAAAGGCTCCCTGCCCGAGCGCCGATATCGCTGATCGGCGCTCGGGCAGGGAGACACATCGGCCCGTCTAAAAGGGCCTTTAGAAAAGTCCTTTAAAGAGGTCCTTTCATGAGATTATGGGTTACAAACTGGTATGCTTATCAGATAGGGTGGCCCCTACAGATGCCAGCATTTTTTTTTCTAAAATACCTCTCTGTTCCGTCGCTGTGTCCTTTACTGTTTTTGGCATCTCATATGTTAATTTAAAGTATTGGTACAGGGGGGAGGAGACGGCTGGGTTTCTTAAAGGGTGTCTCCTCGTTATAGTGTGGTCCATTCGCAGTGGAGAGCGTCAAAGCCATGGAGAAAAAAAATCCCATGAAAGGTCCTCTCTAAACCCAGATTTTTGGTCTTTCCAGTTCTGGTGATTTTATGATGATATGTGCAAGTAAATCTAGGCTCTAGTGGTATGTATGAACTCTGCACATGTAGAAGGTTTATTTTTAAGAGGTGTAATTCATATAACTTTCTGCTTGGGTCACACTTTTACCCATTAATATCAACTTTCATGCAATTTTTACACTTTGACGCAAAATTGCATGCAGGTGACTGTGTGTATAAAGTGCAGAGTGACATTTCGACAATATGTCAGAAGTCTTCTTTCAGAAAAAATTTGAGTATGGAGGGGGGGTTAATACCATTTTTTAAATTTTGTAATTCAGGTTTAATTTGTATGTGTCAAAACTGTGAAAATTGTCCTGGCTACCAGTGGTGCAAAAAGTCCAAACACCTCCATCAGCGAAAGAGTTGAGTCAAAAGTGGCTTCATAATTATTGTGCTCCTAAAAATGTACAGTCTATTGCCAGTGGCGTAGCTATAGGGGTCGCAGCAGTCGCAGTTGCGACCGGGCCCCGAGGGCCCCCCTTGCCACTTGCAGGGCCGCACCGCCAATTAGCCAGGTGTGGCGGCGGGGCAGAGGGAGATGAGCACTTCCATTGTGGCGATACAGATGCCTGTATTGTACTGCGGGGCAGGGGAGGGAGAGGCGTCTCCCCTGCCCGTTCCTCTGATAGGCTGCAGGCACTAGGCCTGCAGCCTATCAGAGGCCGGCTCAGGCGGCACGATTACGTCATGGCGCCGCCTGAGCCGTACAGCGCGGGACACAGGCCGGAAGAGGCCTGCATCGCATTGCTGCCAGCCTGATGGAGGTAAGTATTAGTGTTATTTTTTTTTATTGTAGCACAGACCGGAGCTCTACTGGGGGCACTGGGGGCATTTTTAGGGGCACATGGGGGCATTTTTACTGGCACATGGGGGCATTTTACTGGCACTGGGGCCATTTTTACTGGCACATGGGGGCATTTCTACTGGCACTGGGGGCATTTTTACTGGCACTGGGGGCATTTTTACTGGCACATGGGGGCACTGGGGGCATTTTACTGGCACTGGGGGCATTTTTACTGGCACATGGGGGCACTGGGGGCATTTTTACTGGCACATGGGGGCACTTTTACTGGCACATGGGGGCATTTTTACTGGCACATGGGGGCACTGGGGGAATTTTACTGGCACTGGGGGCATTTTTACTGGCACATGGAGGCACTGGGGACATTTTACTGGCACTGGGGGCATTTTTACTGGCACCTGGGGGCAATTTACTGGCACTGGGGCATTTTTACTGGCACATGGGGGCACTTTTACTGACACATGGGGGCACTGGGGGCATTTTACTGGCACTGGGGCATTATTACAGGCACTGGGGCCATTTTTACTGGCACATGTGGGCACTGGGGGCATTTGTTACTGGCACATGGGGCACTGGGGGCATTTCTTACTGGGACATGGGGGCACTAGGGGGCATTTCTTACTGGCACTGGGGCATTTCTTACTGGCACTTGGGGCATTTCTTTATGGCATGGGGCACTGGGGGCATTTGTTACTGGCACATGGGGCACTGGGGGCATTTCTTACTGGGACATGGGGGCACTAGGGGGCATTTCTTACTGGCACTGGGGGCATTTCTTACTGGCACTTGGGGGCATTTCTTTATGGCATGGGGGCACTGGGGGCATTTTTACTGGCACTGGGGGCATTTTTTCTGGCGCATGGGGGCACTGGGGCATTTCTTACTGGCACATGGGGGCACTGGGGGCATTTCTTACTGGCACATGATTTTGGGGGGAATCAATGGGGGGAACTTCTGGCACATTATTGGGGCATTTCTTACTGGCACATAATTTGGGGGGCATCTATGGGTGGGGAGCAATTCTTACTGGCACATTATTAGGGGGAATTCTTACTGGCACATTGGAAGCATTATTACTTCTGGGGCACAGTGGGGACATTAGTACTGTTGGGGGCACTATTACTAACAAGTGCACTCTAGCAGAGAATTATTAGTTGGGAGCACTATTACTGTGGGGGGCACTATTACTGTGGGGGCACCCTGGCACAGTATCAGCGCAGTTATTTCTGGGGGACGTTATGTTTACACTATTACTGTCAGGGGCACTATTTGCTGGGCGCAGTTATTTTAGGACACTGTGTGCCAATAATTATTGAAGGGCACTCTCTGTGTGGTACTAGTGGCACAGTACTGGGGGTGGTAGGATGATTTGTCTAGAAGACGGGAGGATGATGGAAAAGTAGTAAACTAAGATTTTTTTCTGTCAAACTGCAGAGATGAGAAATGGCTGAAAAAAAATGGCATCTGGTCTGAAAGGAGAAGATGAGGAAAGAGAACATTTACATCAGAGGAGACGTCACTTGATGTACGAGGTATGGGGCGCTGTATTATACTGGATGTAAGAGGTATGGGGCGCTGTATTAGGCTACATTCACACGAACATTGTGTTTTGCAGTCTGCAAATTGTGGATCTGCAAAAAAAGGATGATGTTCCGTATGGCATCCGTTTTTTTTGCAGATCCACTGTAACAATGCCTATCCTTGTCCGCAAATGGACAAAAATAGGAATGGACATACAGATGTGGACAGCAAACAGTGTTCATTGAAGTGAATGGGTCCACATCTGAGCCGCAAAATATGCGGATCGGAGGCCGCAAAAACAACTGTCGTGTGAATGTAGCCTTACCCTGTATGTTCTGTAGTGATACACGTAATGTTAGGAGGAAAAAGGTTAGGGTGAGAATTTGGCATGGGGGAGGGGGGTTCAAATTTTGACTTGGCTAGCAGAAAAGCTAGGTGCACCAGCGCTGGGGGGGAGGGCCCAAGCTGAACTCCTACACCAGGGCCCATGAGCCTTTAGCTACGCCCCTGTCTATTGCCTATATTAATGTGAAAACATTTTACTTTGTACATAGGGATTTATGATAATAATATGACTGTCAGTATGCTGAAGTCATAAAGAGACATGATTACATTTTGTGTTCAGAAAAGAGAATTTCTTTGATTTTTCGCCCCTATAGACTGTAGAAGCAGCATCTATTGGCAGTAATCTAAGTAATTCATAATGAAACAATTGAAGGATATCCCTTCTAGTTTCAGTAATGAAAAGTAACTAGCCTACGATCAGGTGGAGATATCCTTAAAACATTTACATATGTTTCCTAGAACATAATACACTCCATTACTTTTAGGAAGTAAACCGAAAAGCAGCAGTGGGAACATAGCAGGGTTCTGGAAAGGAAAATTCATGTCTCTTCACAAAATTTCTGACAAACTGGAAACATAATATAAAGGTTGTAGGGGGTTAATACTATTTTTGGGTATTTTTCGCCATTTTTGTTTTACTTAATCTTTTGTATGGAGAAACTTGAATAAAGAGTTTACAAAATGCAAATTTGTTCAAAACAGTCACAATAGAAAGAACTGCAAAATGCCCAGAGGGCCACGAGAAATGTGCACAGGCCTGACCAAGCTTACAATGTTATCTGAACAAATGATATTTGCTGAAAGTTAAGGCACATTATATATTAAATAACTGTTTGCCCTCCACGCCTTAGAAAATGAAACATTACAGTAAAAGGTGCTTACAATATTTCTTATTCACGTTAAGGGTTGGTATATTCGCATTCCAAGATAACAAATAGAATACGTTTGAACCCAGGCAGACAGACTGTATATGCAATGCAACTGCTGCGGCCACAAAGGGGCCCAGTAGGTAGGGGGAGGAAGAGGCGGCACTGATACCAGGACATTTACTGTAAAACCACGCACTATGCCTCATAGGGCTGGCTCAGCTGAATGCAATGATAACTTTTATTTAGCAATGCATTAAAATATATTTAATCCATATGCAAATGAGCAGTTAAATGCACAGCAATTCTATGCACCCTTTCTCCTCCTGTTTTTTCTGCAGCCCCCTTTCTTTCCTTTATGTGTGAGAGGGCCAGGCAACATGGCTATGGAGGAACCTGGTCCGGGTAATAAAGAATAGGGAGGGACTGGCAGAGGCATGAGGTCTGGCGGATTTACAGCATGAATTTTGTTTGCAAATAGATATATATATATATATATATATATATATATATATATATATATATATTAGAAAGCCTGCACTGCTGGGCTAACATATACTCTCACTTCAATCCATTTCAGCTCTGGTAACCGACCCTGCTGCTACCACTGATGGTGGTAATATAGTTGTGGTCACAGGATGTGGAGGACCCAGCCTACAGCCGTTTCACGTGGGACACCATAGACTACCATTATAAAATATGTTGCGTGTCATTACTGCGACAAATGTCGTCATGTAGCCCTAGCCTTACTAGTACATAAAATCCCATCAACTCAACAGCGACATTGTCCAAACACATGAGTACAGAGGGAACAGTACTGACTGTACACCATTACATTATAAAGTTATAACGTGTCTAGATATACCGCAGAAAACCTACCCCACTTTCAGAGAAGCAGCTGTGAACTTCAGAGTCATCAGAAGTAACCTTCATCGTCACCCCAAATTCAGCCAGTACCCTGACAGCTCCTTAGACTTTGTCCAGCACACTGTCTACCACACAGCAACTCACGCAGCGCTATATACCTCTGAAGTGGAGAGATTAGATAAGTGTGAGCGCTCACCCAGGAAGTTAGACCCAAAGCTGCACCTACAAGCCATGCAGAGCTAGCAGTGCTACACCTCAGATAAAGTGGAATAAAATACCCACAAGCCAGAAATAATGTCACTATTGACCCACAATGTATTGCCTACCAACAATTTAGAAAGTGAAGCTACACCCCTGCTGGCCCTACAATGACAGTACACCCAGAAAAGCGAGCTCAGAAAATACTTTAATAGGTAACTCCACCCAAAATCCATAATTCCTCTTTTCTTTTGTTACTTTAGACGAGGCTTAACTGTGCTGCCATTTTACATAAATCTGGTGTTTTGAGATCTACCATGCTGACACGATAATTACTGTGCTTAACAGCTCATACATAGCAGAGACCTGCGTATGGGGAAAGTACAGCAGTACATGAAGCCATACAGAAGTGCCGTACTCTCCGTGCACCTGGACACTATATTATAAGTATGTACAGTAAAGCCTTATTCACTTCTATGGAGCCCTAGTTGTAAAGATTTAGGGGAGATTCATGAAACTGCCTAAACAGTGGCATACGCACATCTCATAGGGCCCCCTGCCCCACCTAGTTTCCCAGTAAAAGTGCGTCAAGCAATTCTAGGCAACACTCCAGGAGTGACAAATTTAAAAATGTATTATTTTTTTTTTATTAAACAGAAGAAATGTTCATTTATAAAATTGTAGTAAAAAATGTTGCCCTCCACCTCACACAAAATTGTAACAGGCGCTTCATAAAGTGCACTTTTGGCACCGTATTTCTCAATGCATTTCCACCAGACAACCGGTATAAATACAGTACACTGAAACATTTCCCCATACTGCTCTATGTTTGCCACTTCCCTCATAAAATGTATTATAAAACTGCTTGGCTTAAAGAGGAACTGTCACCTCTCCTGACATCTCATTTATAGCTATTTGCATTCCCCATGTAATAATTAGTCTGGATCATCTATTCTTATGGCTCTATGTTCTGCCATTCCTTTATTATTCCTGCTAGAACTTGACAAATAAATTGCCAGCAGTCTGCAGTAAAGGTACTCCTGGATGTTACCAATAGAGGGTGTGTCTGACTCTGTTCAATTAGTGCTTCTAGTGTCAGAATATGCAGTGACACCCCAGGTAATACCCATCTGTACCTTTACTGTAAGCTGTTGAAAATTAATTCATAAACTTCCAGTATAAATAATAAAGGAATGGCACAACATAGAGCCATAAGAATAGATGCTCCAGAATTGTTATTACATGGGGGGTGCAAGTAGTGACATGTCAGGAGAGGTTACAGGTCCTCTTTAGGCCACCATGACTTGGAGCTCAGTGTATAGGAATTTATGAAGCTACCACTGACTGCAATGGAAGCTTTAAATATCACTAAGCTCCCCCTAGTGGTGGCAACATGAAAATGTTGCGTTTTCATGTCAGGAATGGAAGGATGAAGATTAAAGTCGTTCAGTGCCAGGTCCCCCTACTCCCATATTAGTTGCATGGTCTGCCTCAAAGGAAGGTACACCACTGTGTCTAAAAGTAAAAATGTCTTTGCTGCCCATAGTAACCAGTCATACTGCAGCTTTCATTTCACATTCTGCTCTTGAAAAATGAAAGCTGCTTTGTGATTGGGTGCTATGGGCAACAAAAGCAGTTTTTTTAATAAATCTGCCCCAGAATATCTACTGTATGTTACAAACACAACCTGCAGAAAGACCCTAAATTCTGGAATCTCAAGATCAGGGCCACATTACCAAGCAGCATGAAGGAAGGGATGTCTGCACTTTGTTTTATTACAGTATGAAAGTATCTAATGCCCTCATATTTTTATTATTTTATTACCACGTCTGATTATTTTATGGTTGGAAACAAAATCCTATTTAATAAGAACTCAATGTAATATTGCCAATCCAGGAAGAAACAATCCGAAATTCAGCACTCCTGTTAGATATACAATCTATGATGCCAGAAAGCAGAAGATTCTTCACAAACAGCCCCCACCATGATTTCTCTGATATAGAAAAATACAAATCTGGTTATTAGTGCTGTATGCAGAATTCATATTGGGTAAATTGACATATATTTGCACATATTTGATATGCTCATTATTAGCCAGTAGTGTAATGAAAGGGTTTTTTGGGAGCAGAATATTGACGGTCTATCCTCACGATAGGTCATGGATATCAGATGAGTGGGGGTCCAACTCCAGAAACCCCCACTGATGAGCTGGTTGAAGACGCCGCAGCCTCTTCCTAGGCCAGTGATGTCACTTGCTGAGCTGCCATACCAAGCGCAGCTGCTATACAATGCAAGATGCTGTGCTTGGTAAGCTGTGAGGTGGCTCCAGCATTCACTGGAGCACCGCAGCCTCTTCAAACAGCTGTTTGGAGGTGATCCTGTGTATCAGACCCCATCCAATGAGATATTGATGACCTATCCTGAGGATAGGTGGTCCCAACACCCAGGACACCCTCCAATCAGCTGTATGAGAAGGCAGCACTCCGGTGGGCACAGTAGCATCTTCAAACAGCTGATCATCTGTCCTGAGGATAGGTCACTAATATCACAATCTCAAACAACCCCTTTAAGTCCAGAATAATATATTTTCAGCATTAAAATCCAAGATTCTGAGAAGTATGGGACAAAAGTATGCTATGGCCTATGCTATATGCAGCATGCAAAGAGTCGTCATATTCTAGAAGCTGAATCATATCTACTGCTTATGACAACATAACGAGCCATAACTGCTTCCAGATAAATTGTGTCAAGAATAATATCATAATCCATTCACAGATAAAGAACATACATATGTGGTAGCAAAGTTTAAAGGTTTTTCGGTTTATTACTATAATAATGCCTAACCACTGTATAATTATAACTTCTGTTACTGCTTTCAGTAGTTCAGTTCATTACTTGCTGTCACTGAATGACAACACCCTTGTTTTCCTTTGAGAGGCCCGAAAACCCATTATAATCTACAGGTCTCACAGCTGACAGTTTCATCAAGGATAATCAAACAACAGGGTCTCCTGTTACTGGTAAGGTGGCAAGAACAAGCCCAAGGAATCTGTCTAGTGTTGACCTTGCTATATTTTACTTTTTCTCTATGTAAACTCCGTCTCATGCACAATATAAAATAAGTATCAGAGATAATATACTAAAATCTCCATGTAAAAAATGGGCCGTCACTAGCTGACCACTGTAGACAGCAAGTGGCCAGCAATGATTGCTGAAGACTCTGGGCTTAGGCCTATTACAGATCAGTACAATCTTTGAGTTGCAAAGGCCCACAATACAGCACATTTGACTTGGCAGTCCTACTGTATTTTGAGGAGATATTTTGAGGGAAGTTTATGTTTGTTTGAGTCTGACAAAAAGAAAAAGTCCAGCAGATGTCTTAATATGGTGTATTTCTTCCAAAGAAGAGTACAGAGCTCCACACATGGAGCCACGGGGACTCTGGGCACACGGCTTTGCTATGTATACAAGGACTTGTTCCATTTCTATGTATGTCAACATGATGTACATAATATTCTGGATAATAATAACCTGAAATGGCTCAGCGTGTAGGAGAAAAAAGATTTTGGATGAGACTGAGCTAAACAAAATGTTAATAATTTACAATCTAAACACATGATAAAAGTTACATCACTGTAACAGGGTGATTAATAGATATGAAAAGAAGTTATCCTTTCATCACTTTCATTTGTTGTAAAAAGTTTCCAGTAGTAAAACATTAATTATTTAAAATGAGCAAGCAGCAATCAGAACAGCGTAAACAAAGAAATCACGAAAACGTAGCACTGCAGAGGAATGCCATTATACTGGAGGGATTATGTCTTTTCCATTTATACTCCCTTGTGTGCATGGATAGATGGATCTACAGATACTCGTACGCCCTACTGCTAATTGCCCAAAATCAGCATTTGGGAAAACAATTGTGACTGAGCATAAATTATTATATGTACAGTTCATATGTACATTGTCTTAAAAATGTTTGTTAAAAGCATAGAACCTCATTATATTTAGTCCCTTACATGTTATGTATGTTTTATCATTAGTATTATGTTTTATGACATGCTAATTGGTCTGATCATTGGAGGCTGCAGTTTTAGTCCTGGCAGTTGATGTAGGCAAGCCCATGTATGATATGTGGTCACCCCTCCCTAACTCTATTAGGTAGAACCGAGAGCTATGTAACTCTGGAGAACCCCAAATATCCATTGAAATCCAAAGGCATCCACTTATTACAATTACCTACATGCAATACTGCTGATAAAGCAAGTACTTATAATGTATAGTTTACCAGGAATATTGGGAAGGGCAACAACAAACATTTATAATTCACTTTTCTTACTCAAGACACTCAAAGCACAGCTTGTGCACCTTTTGTTATGTGGAGACTAGTGGAGACTGGTGGAGCTGGGAAATCAGTGTTCACCATCTAGGTGCTTCTTCCCCAAAATCCAAAATTTCATAGGACATTAAAATGGTATGAGGTAACACATGAAGAACATACCAAACTGATGCAGTCTTTGGTCAGTTTGAAGTCAAGAGCTGCAAGGCAACAATGCTAACCACTGACCCACAAGCAAAAGTTATGGGGACTAGATTTCTGGAGATGAGATATTGATTCAGGTATTGCCATAATCTGTATCAGGATGGATTTTTTTCCCTTTAATATGGAGCAATTGGAACCTGCCACATAGGGGGTTTTGCTTTCCTCTAGATCAACACTGTATGACTTCATGGACCAGTGACTTTCACCAACATTACCAGCTCTGTAGTTATGTAACTGTAATCAAGGATAGTCCAAACCAGATAACCTCCTCAGAGCTTATGAACAACATAGGGTACCCTACTCAGAACCACAATGTATGCTTGTCAGATCAGAGATCCGCTAGGAAGCATTGGCTCCACTCTGACAGACTCAGGGTTTTCTATTTATTAGCTGATCACCTTCACATTTTTTTATTTTACTTCCCTCCATTTTAAGCTCAAGCATTTGAAGAAAGTCATACTCAACTTTCCAATCTCCGTCTCTCTTGTTCCGATTCTTCACAGGTACCCCACTGGTTTCTACTGCTCGGACTTGACATGGACATGTGAATCTGCAGTCAGTCATTGGCTGTAGAGGGTCACAGCTGTGGCCAGTGATTGGTTTCAATAGTCACATTACAGTCTGTGTAGAAAGGAAGCAGGAAGTAGAAACTAGCAGGAGACCCGGGAAGCATCAGAACTGAAGCGATAAGGAAACGGTACGGTGAGTATGAATTCTTTTGTTATTTTATGACATTCTAAGCTGTGCTCAAAAATCATTTTTCAAGGTAGGACAACCCCTTTTAAGGCCAATTTCATTCTCTAGAAAATTTGCATACTTGCAGTCTGAAAAAGGAGTTCTCCATACCTGCTTTCCCTAGATCATGGCCCCCTCGGTTCCTACATGACCAGGTGACTTAGGGGGAGCTATGATTTTCACACTTTGGTTTATAATAAAATGACACCATATCCTCCAGGCTTAATCTAGGTCGCCTTCAACTTAGGCTACTTTCACACATGTCAAAAAAAATACATCAAAGTTATCCAGATACGGCATAGTCCAATCGTGCTGTGTGCCTGTTGAACCTCACTGATTATAATGGGATGTGGCAGGGATCTGGATGCTCCTCAGCATATCACTCAGGATTCAAATAGACAAAAGTTGTTGCACGCAACAGTTTTGTTCAGCCGAATCCCAGCATATATGCTGAGGAGCAGCTGGATCCCCGCTGCATCCCATTATAGTCAATAGTGTCCGGTGGGCAAGAGCCAATATCCAGCTATGTCGGATCCAGAGAAGAGCCTTTTGGATTTCTTGGACACATATGGAAACGTAGCCTTTAAGCTATTTTATGACAATAATTCAGTAGAACAGGGATCAGCAACCTTCAACACTCCAGCTGCTGTGAAACTACAACTCCCAGCATGCAAACATGCTTGGCTGTCATTCTAACACCTAGAGAAGTGAATGGAGCTCTGGGAGTTGTAGTTTCAGATCACCTGCAGTGCCAGAGGTTGCTGATCCCTGCAGTAGAATGACTGGCACCATCAACACTACTTCATGTAGATGAAACATGACAGTAGAGGGTGCAGCATAGTGGCTTCTCTACACATACAGACAGTACTGTCATGTACTAGTCATGTTGTTCCAGCTGCAGCAGGGTACAAGCTATTTGCACAGGGAGGATCTGCTCCATAACAGTTTTACAAGACATCTTAATGAAACAAGAGTAAATATGGGATAAGCGCTGTTCTAATTGCTTGGATTGAGTTATAAGTAACTGACAAGTAAATTGTTATTTTTCTAGCATTAATTCTACAGCTAAGCCCAACAGTGGTTATCAAAATGCAACCAGAAATATGGTTTATCTCCAGCTGTACGCATGTCCCTTCTTGTCTGCCAATATATGTGATTATAATATGTGAATACAGAAAACAACATAGGTTCCAATGCGAAAGGAAACCCAAACAAGGAGGCACAGATGGGATGTGTATGTAACACGTTGACAAATTAATACATTGTTAAAATTTTATCAGATGAGACAGATGGATCACACAGGGAACCTGCAGCTGCGGAGCCCCTCTCTGCTCTACACTATGGGCTGCACATGCAATTACAAGTAACTGTGCTCCTTCCTGTCTAGTACTGGGAGGTGCAGGGGTGAGGACATTTAGGGTCAGATACTGATGTAGGACAGAAACTAGTTCTCTTGGTATATATATATATATATATATATATATATATATATACATATAAATATACACAAATATAACACATTTACTATATAATATATACTACATTTAAACTACACAATATACTATGCAAATATAATTGTATCATATAAAAACACTACATAATAAAATCGCTAACACTTTGTTATAGAATATACACAAATGTGTATATATATATATATATATATATATATATATATACACACACAAATATAACACATTTACTATATAATATATACTGCATTTAAACTACACAATATACTATGCAAATATAATTGTATCTGTAATATAATGTATATGCACAGCATATAGACACTCTATCATACAGTGCTATATGCACATACTTATGTACACACATGTAATATACACTATATACTTCCAACCATCCTTGTGACTGCAGCTGTGAATATTCTGTCAGTTCAGTCATGTCTAGATGAGAGTAGTAGCTTCTGAAGTGATGCAGCCTGAGTTGTGGTCAATGACCCTCTAATATCACAACTGTACTCACCACCTGCACTGTGTGGCCGGAGATGTCCTGGTCAGATGTCTTCTCGGTTGAGGCTGAGCCCAGGAGCCAGTTGCTAGGACAGGGGCTTGGAGGAAGCCCAGAGTCAGGACTGTCCAGGACCCTCTCACTCTTCTTCTTCATGTCCAGAAGATCGGGGACATCCTGCAGGTTGAGCCTCCCAACCATAGCTGCTTACTGCTGGGCTGGGGCTGCAGGTTGGATCTGCTGATGAGGACTATGAGATGCCACCAGCAAGTCCAAGTGTTCCGTGAAGACTGGTATGAAGAGTTCCTCTTAGCAGTAATGAGTCAGGCATACAGGAGTGTCTGACCGCTCTGGAGGCGCAGCCACCTTCTGAGAAGCCACCAGGACTGCAGTAATGTGAAGAGGAACTTGTGTGGAGCAGTATGGGATGGGCCGCCTTCAGAAGCCTCCCCCTCCTCTCCAGCTGTATTCCAGGGTTTATTATTAAGCCTTAGTTAATTGTTAATATGCAGGCATGAGAGTTCTCACGCCTCAGGACCCTGACACTAAATATCCCCTCATTTATACTGGATTTACTTTATGTGTGTGCAGAAGATCTGCCGCTGCCCTCTTCCAATGTTTATGACACTTTCTATAGATGGACAGATAGCTAATAGGATAGGCAGATAGATGATTAGACAGGCAGACAATTAGACAGGTAGATTATATAGAAATATACTTAGGATAGATAGATAATTAGACAGACGTAGAAAGACAGATTAATAAAGAGTATAGACATAGACAATTAGATTATATAGATTATATAAACAGATAATTAGACAATGAGATCAATATATTAGATAGATAATAAGGTAGACAGGCAGATACTTAGATAATTAGACAGACAATTAGAGTGACCTCTACAGCACCCCACCTCCTTAACAGTAACCTCCACAGCCCCCACCCCTTAACACTGACTCCCCCCACAGTGCCCCATCTCCTTAAAATGGGACCTCTACAGCAGCCCACCCCCTTAACTTTGACCTTCAAAGCAGCCTGCACCTTTAACAGTGAGTTCCACAGCACCTCACCCCCTTGACAGTGACCTCCACAGGGGCCCGCCCTCTAAAGTGACCTCTACAGAACACACCCCTTAACACTAATCATAGGTTACAGTCCCCTTAACTGACCTCCACCATTTCTGGCCCCCTTGAGAGAGACCTCCACAGCGACTGCCCCTTTAACAGTGACTGTTACAGTACCCCGCTCCCTTAACAGTGACTGTCACAGTACCCCGCTGCCGCTTTAATAGTGGCCTCCACAGTCCTCTCCTCCCTTAACAGTGACCTCCACAGTGCCCGCCCCTTTAACAGTGACCTCCACAGCAGCCTACCCCCTTAACAGTTACATCCACAGCGCTCTCCCCTTTAACTGTGACCTCCACAGCAGCCTTCCCCTAGGGTGGCCAGAGGTCCATTTTTAGGCCAGACAGTCCAGCTTTCAGACTCCCTGTTCACCATCCGCCATAGGGCCTGGACAGACACAGGGATGTCCTTTTAAAGAGCTCCCTCTCAGAAAGCAGCAATGTGTAGTCTGAGCATCCACAGCAGTCTGCCCTTTTAAAGCAGACCTACAACAGTGAAGAAAACTGGCTGAATTGTTATGGAAACCTAGTGTGAAACTGTCTGTATGTGGAGGATAAGGGCCTACAAGCTTCTATTGGCTGATGAGGGTCATGTGACCAGGCTTCTATTGGCTAATTAATTTTTAGGGAATATCTCAGGAACGGTATGTGCTAGAGAGCTAAGACCAGCTCTAAAACCTTCCTGGACACCTGATGTACCTGTGTGCCAAATTTCGTGATTGTAGCTATGACGGTGTGGATTGTTTTAGCGGACATACACACATGCATACATACACTCAGCTTTATATATTAGATTATATAGATAGATACATTGTATAGATGGACAGATACTTAGACAGATAATTAGATAGAAAATGAGACAGATAGATTATATAGATAGATACTTAGGATAGATAGATAGATAGATAGATAGATAGATAGATAGATAGATAGATATAAAACAAAAAACGAGTCCTGGCAGCACTGGATAAAGGAAAACAGAGGTGCATGCCAAACAGACCAGACCAAGGTCCAAGTATATAAAAAGAAAAAAAGAGGCAGCACTCTCCAGCTAAAAAGTGAAAAAAGTGGTAGTCTTTATTTACCCATGTGGGATTGCAATCCCACATGGGTAAATAAAGACTACCACTTTTTTCACTTTTTAACTGGAGAGTGCTGCCTCTTTTTTTCTTTTTTTTTCTTTTTTTTTCTTTTTTTCTTTTTTTTAGATAGATAGATAGATAGATAATATATATATATATACAGTATGTATATATATATATTTATTTATTTATTTTTTTATATATTTTTTTTACTACTTTTAAAAAACTAAAAACCTTTGAAAAAAATCTAAATTTTCTTTGCATCAACATTTTATGACAGCCATAACGTTAATATAATATGGTCTACAGCACTATATGAGGGTTTGTTTGTGAGAAGAAATTTAGATTTTATTGCTACCATTTTTGTGGTATGTATGACTTTTTGATCACAGTTATTAATTTTTTGTTGGGTGTAAAAAAAACGGCAAACTGCATGTTTTTTTTATTTCATTATGGCACACACAGGAAATTTTTATTAATATTTTAATAGATATTTTTGGACATAGCAATACCTGATATTTTTTGTTTATGTATTTTTATATGGGAACAGAGGGTGATTTAAACTTTTAATATTTTAATATTTTTTTTATACTTTTACAGTGACAACTTTTAAAGGGATCTTTTGATCCCTTGTCCTATTCACCCTAATAGAGATCTATTAGGGTGAATAGCATTTTAACATGCTCCTTGCTGAGCTGTGCCTTGTGCACAGCACAGCAAGGAGGTTACCATGGCAGCCATAGAAAGCTTCAAAAGGGTCCAGGCTGCCAGGGTAACTGATGAGAGCCCCGCAATTTACATATTCTAAAAGTTAATTTTACTCAAAAACGGGGCAAGGGACAATAAAATAATTTACATATTAAGCATCAAATGACATTTGCGCATTGGAAATGTCATTCTGTTTAATATGATAAATTGTGGTGACAGAAACCCTTTAAAAATGACTAATGTTAAAGCAATAAATGCCAGAACTCACATTTGTCAATTGTGTGCAAACCACAATAGAGTGCATACACTCCCTAAAGACATGGGCATGCTAATATTCTCTGAAGCAGGGCAAAAATAGTGTGTGGTTTTCAGAAGGTGTTTACCTATTATGTGACAAATATGTTGTTATTCCTAGTAATCACTTTTACAATACAGGACCTAAAAGTCATACTTGAAATGGACGTACCTACCCTAGAAGGTCATTTTCCTGGTGATGGAGCAAAGGGCACATCTTACTTCATATACCTTTGGGGTCCTCTGTTTGAATACAAGGGCAACATCTGCATATGGTTTTCATGTTCTTCATATGTTTCTGTGTATTTTTATCCACACTCCAGAAATATATTGGTTGGTTAAAGAGGACCTGTCACTAGAAAATGCAATGCAACCTGAAAGCACAATGTTATACAGCAGGAGAAGCTGAGCAGATTGGTACGTAGTTATTTGAGAAATGATTCAGTAAAACCTGTAAGTTATACATTTATATCTTTGCTTTTTCCCCCTCCTGCGAACAGCTGTCAGTACAAGAGGGAGGGGTTATTAGTGACTGACAAGTATCTCTGTGATAAATGTGATAAATCTGACTTCAGATATTCCCCTCATGATAAATTCCCCATCTATTTAGGTGATATATATATATATATATATATACTGACAACTTAAGCAAAAGGGTAACAATGTTTTGAACTTTTTACTTTCAGACTCCATATCACACTATTCACTACAGCTTTGAACACGAGACTGCCATCATTTTATAGACATCATCTTGGCTATCTCATACATAAATTGGACCTACAACTATTTAGCATATGACTAGTTATGCAGATAGTTGTCATGTAACTGCATTGTTAATGTTTTGCTCCTAAGATTCTAAAAAAAAAATTATTTTGTTTTATTATTTTTGTTTATCATTTTAGTATTTTTAAAATCCACCTTTGGCTTTCTACACTGTCTGAATCCTTCTGTGCATGCTCTCGATCAGATTCAAGCATGTCTCAACCAAAATCTGTTCCCAGGTGTCTTCTACATGTTCCTAATGTTGGTGCATACTTGTCTACTGGTCACTTGGGTACGAATACAGCATTTTCTTCAACTCTACCTACAAGTTTTCAATTGGGTTGAGGTATGGGGACTGTGGGGGCTAAACCAGCACCTCTACTTCATTGTCATTGAAGAATTTCTTTGCCAAACTTGACATATGCTTCGGGTCGTTGTCCTTCTGGAACACTATATCATCCTTTTCATACCCATAGTACTTGAGTGTATGAAGTAATTTGTCTTGTAGGATGTTCACATATAGCTCAGCATTGAGACCACCATCAGTCCTGGTCAAGTATACAACTTCATATCATAAGGTTTCCTCCACTGAACTTGACAGTTCCTTCAATTTCTCGATCCGTTAGCCCCCTTTTCTCTTGTTTCGTCTAGACCCATTTGCACCCATCAGAGCCCAGTCTATTAACTTTCGTCTCCTCACTCCATATTACCTATTTCCAGTCATCTACTGTCCACTGTTTGTAATTTTTTGCAAACTCGAGCTGAGGTTTCTTATGATGATATTCTTCACCTTTTTTTGGGCCACACATCTCACTATTACGAAGCATACAAGCTTCCTCCCTCTGTTGTGCCAGAACCTTATGATGAGCTGACTTGTTGACTCTGATATTTTACCTGGATGTCCACCTCTTTGCTTTGGAATGGATGGACGGACTTCATTCAGTATTCTTCCAACTGTCATGGCACTCACATGATGTAGTTTGTAAATTTTCTTGGCCAAGATACCGCTATAGATGAGTTGGATGATGCTGTTTCTCTTTTCTTGGGAAATCTTCATGGCTGCTCCTGGATTTGAACCAGTGACCTTTTACTTGTGAATCAACCTAACAACACACCGAGGTATTAGGAAATGTGAGAACAGGTTGTAATTTGCAGTATACAAGAAGTAAAAGATTGTTCCACCACCAGGAGCAAAACAGTAACAATGCAGTTACATGACAAGAATCTGCATTACTAATTATATTCTAAATAGTTGCAGGTCCAATTTATGTATGAGATAGCCAAAATGATTGTCTATAAAATGATGGCAGTCTCATGTTCGAAGCTGTAGTGGATGGTGAGATATGGAGCCTGAAAGTTAAAAGTTCAAAACATTGTTACCCTTTTGCTGATCGGTGTGTATATATATATATATATATATATATATATATATATACTTACTTTTTTCTGTCTTTTCACTTGTTGATATTTCCTCAGCTTAGAATTAGCTATAACATTCAGACAGATGTGTGGTGAACTGTCTTTTCATTTTGCCGACTCCTGACACCAGCAACTAGTTTTCTCTCTAGGGTACTTTCTTGCACTAGAACCTCAATACACATGTGAGATATTTCCCAAGTATGATGATGTATGAAATGACAGTTTTTTCCTTTAAAATACATTCTGACACCTAACAATATAAAGCCAAGTTTTACAAGCCTTGGAAACCCCAAATGAAGTGTTTCATAACTTCTCCATTGAACATGAGCAGGCACCATTTCTCTCAAATTACTTATCTGCTTACTTAATGGCAGGTACACAAATAAAAGTGCTTACAGGTGAATAGTTGGCAACATATTGGGGCTTGTGTATCATGAAAAAACACAGCTGGGATTAGCACGAGTGCAAGATTTTCAGCCTTTCATTATAAACAAGAATGCTTTCACTCACTGACAGCAAGCCAAAATCTTGAAAATGATAAAATCAAGATACAACGTACATGATAGCTCTCGTGTCCAGCCAGGAGGCTACTAGGTCTGTCACTCAAAGCAGAAGGGAAAGGTTAGGGAAAGAGAGAAACCTTATTGGTGATGCAAGAGCACCCACCAAGGTATGTTTAAACAGCTTTAACCCTAACTGATCTACCTCAGCAGCCATGAGGGGTCAAACCTGTTGAGAGATTCCCCTTTAAGGATGCAGCGCCTTCATTCTAAGTGAAGAGTCTGACAACAGTTTCAAACACACTGATCAGTAAGTCATGGTGTATCCTAGTGATACACAATCACTTAAAGGGGTTCTCCGGGAATTAAGAAGATCAAAATACTTAAATATTACTTCATTATAAATATATTCCCAAATACCTTTCATTAGTTATAATGGCTCGTTTTGTCTGGGGAGCAATCATTAGGAGAAACAAAATGGCCGCCGTCCTATTAGTACACCCAAAACCTGTCCTAATCACACAGGAGGACAAGTTACTTCACAACACTGAACTAAAGAGCTGCCTCATCCTCCTCTCTGCTCTGCTTGTCAAGGGGTTATGATCTCGAATACAGATGATAAGATCTTAAGCTGAATCTCTGTAGGAATGGAGCAGATGTGGCTAATAAGCAGCAGCACTTGTGTGCAGTCTCCAGTACCACAGTCTGTCCTCTCTGTACTTCATATCTCCTGATGTACTCTATTCCCACAAAGATTCAGCTAAATATCATATTAAACTGTAGTCAGGATCATAATCCCTGACAAGCAGAGCAGAGAGGAGGATGAGGCAGCTATTTATCTCAGTTGTGTGACTTGTTCTCCTGTGTGATTAGGACAGGTATTGCGTGTACAAACAGTGGCCATTTTGTTTCTCCTAATCATTGCTGCCTAGACAAAATGAGCCATTATAACTAATGTAAGGTATTTGGGAATATATTTATAATAAAGTAGTATTGGCATATTTTCATTTTCTTAATTCACGGAGAACCCCTTTAATAAGGTGAGAAAACCCCTTTAATGTAGACTGTTAATCCAGTGATGTGTCCAATTGCTAGTAGGCAGCAAGAAGGATTTTCTACCCACTCTCTTTGCCTTCCTCTGGATTAACTGTGCAAAAGGTTGAACTTGATGGATTTATGTCTTTTCTTGGCTACAATTTTTTTAGTTACTCATGCATTACATTTATAATATTTCAACTTAATAGAACTTTTAATTTTGTATGGGTAAACAAATAATGAAATGACACGGTGCATGTGCAGAGTTTTGATATTTTTCTTAACCTACAGCAATTCCTTGGTTTGAATTTGATGGACAGGTCAACGCAGATTTCTGCTGAATGTCCATTTGGGAGAGACAGTGGCCATTGTTAAAATCTGGAAAATGGCTAAAACTGTGTAATTACAGCCATACAGGGCCTGTGGTCATTTACTCTCAAGAGGTCCAGAGCCACCAGCCCCAGCTAGCCAGCATCAGAACCTTGTGTGCTATGGTGGATGGGCATGAAGAAGGCCATGTGGGAATATATATTTTGTCTGTACTACTTTTTTTGGTCTAGGGTCTGAGGAATTTAGGAGTATCGTCTGGGGTCTGAGGAACTTAGGGATCTGGTCTGTTTGTATTTATTGAGGGGCCTGGGCCTGATTTAATTATGTGGTCTGGTTTAGGTCTGTGTTTGTTTAGGGGTTTTGTGCTTAACTAGGGTCTGAATTACTTTGGGGGTTTTGTCTGGAGTCTGAATTCATTATGGGTTATGGCCTGGGGTGTGTGATTATTGAGGAGTCTGGGACTGGTTTGACCTAAGGTCTGTATAAGCTTGGGGCACTGTATTTATAAGGGCATTTTATTTAGAGTGTGAATCCATTTTGGGGTCTGTATTTATTCAGGAGGTCTGGTTTTATTTCCATTCTTAGACATAATCTAATGTATTTCCACACTCTGATGACACTGTATTGAAAAGAAGCTAGAAGACTGACCCACTTGTACAGTTTGATAGTTGCTTCATTGTGAATGGTCAGGGATATGGCTATAAGGTGTTTCTGTAAGGGCAATGTGTGGGGCTGTCAAAAAGGTGCAGTCAAGACACGGAATTAGTCCTGGTGCACTGGATAAATAGGGGCATACAAAGCTTTTGCTAGTATATTTACTAAGATGAAGGGATATAATTTGTCTAATTGGTCTTAAAGGCTTGGCAACTGGTATGTCTACCTTTTTCCTGAAATGGGTTGACCCTTTTAAACATTCTACAACCCCCTGTGTGGATTCCACAGGAACCATAATGTTATAATGCAGCTGTGATTTCTGACTCCTTCATATGTAACTCCTTAACCAATAAAACAATTTAGTCAATGATATAGTCTAATATACAGTACATCTTTAGGACTAAAATTGATCTCTTCACATTTGAAGATATTAAGTAAATAATTGTTTGCCTTTGTTGTATTGTGTTTTATACCAACTCTGTTTTATAGGTTTTAAGCTTGGTTCACATCTGCACTAATATTTCTGTTGTTCTGCTCTATTATAGGAGCCAAATAATGAATATAATGAAATGAGAAATCAGGGACACAGACAGCACATTGACTATATTGGGGTCCATTAGGGTTTGTAAGAAAGCCTGGCATTTTCCAGAAAAATTTAAGACTGGTTTATTGAAGCTATAGAAATGTGATCTCATTTTATGTTTAAATGAAAACTAAGACTGGATTCAAATGAGGGTATAATGTACATATTATCTGTCTGTGTTACTTGTGTGTGTGTCACGGCCAAACTGTGAGTTTCACTGATCTGAACACATAGCAACATAAGATCCATATGATGCTGTAGGTTATCTGTGGTCCGGCCAGGGCATACACAAGCAATGCGGACAGATAACACATGCAGCATACACTTGTGTAAATAAAGCCTAATTCAAAATTCTCACTCTTATTTAAAGGAGTATTCCCATCTGAGACCATATTTCTGGGATATGTCCCCATTGTTTGATAGGAGCCGGTCCCACTGCTGGGACCTGCACCTGTATTGAGAACGGAGTGGATAAAGTGGTGGCAGGAGGACCCCAGTTTCTCCGGGCCCGTCCACCACCAAGCGCCCTTCTCATAGAAGTGAATGAGAGCTCACCACGGCCACCGCTCTCATTCACTTCTATAGGGCTGACGGAAATAGCCAAGCCAGCGTTTAGCTATTTTCGGCGACCTCAGTGAAGAACATCCTGTTGAATCTATAAGAACTGCTTGTTATCAGTGCCATAGAAATGAGCATCATCCTTTTTTTATTATAATGCCCCAATGTTTTACTGTGGTAATCTCTATAGTAAGTTTATTATGGAGCCCTAAATTATGACATGTCTTGGACTGGTAACCATTGTTCTTCTGTGTAGGTTATACAAGTTTTGGAAATGGCAAATAATGTAATGTAAGACATATTTCTTAAACAATCTGATTTCTAATACTGTCAATTTTGATGACAATACAGGAGCCTTTTCACTATACAGTGACCCCATACTTCTTCTTTTCTAGTACTGATGTAATTGTCCTGTTTACTTTTTCTATTATTGTACAAAATGTTAACATACAAATACAGTTGTTCTCAGGTACCACCATGCAAGGAGTGAAATTCTGAAAATAATTGGTTGAAGCAAAATGTTACATGTTCAGACATACCTTTTCCCCACTATCTTTTCTTTTTGTCCTTTGGTCGATGACATTTACTAGTTGCATTGTATTTAATAGTATTTTGTCACTTTCTAAATAAACATGTTCCTTTTGTTACATTTACAAAGCATCTCATCTTAGTAATAGGTGCAAGTCCATTCAGTTATTTTAGGACGACTGAGCCCCTGTATCCTTTGTTACAATCAAACCTTCAGCCAAAACAAACATTGAAGTGAACTGTAACATACATACACACAAGGCGGCTTGATCTGTCCAGCACAAGTGAACTGAAAATCCTGAGGAAGAAAAAAAGAAATTCTTCTGCAACCAAAATGAAAAGCAGACTGTGGCCCCGGGCGTCTGCGGTCTGCAGTTATGTTCTGACAGTAACTGCTGATACTTCCTAAAGGAATTTACATTCCTTCAAGAAACACTGACAGGCTGTTAGACTGCACATCCTGAAGACTAAGAACTTGAAGCTGCTCATATATGGGGATTATGTCAATTCAAGATTTCTGAATCTTTGATCCCACACAGTGTTGGACGTGCCATACTAGTCTGTGGTACACTGAGAAAACAATCAAGACATTAGTTCCTGCAGAAGCCAAATAGCTATTGCATGGTTTGCTTATGGTTCCTTGCTTATCAGAGGCAACAAAACATTGTAATCAGCTTGTATTATTATCTTGCAGTTACTCAGGTGGAATAGACTGTATCAACTAAAGGCGGGTTTAGATGTGCCGATGGAGCAGGCAGTTGGCTGCTCGCTCAGTGAAGGAGACTCCTTCATTTACATGCATTGCAGTGATGTCCTTCACAGTATGAGGATGAGGGATCTCTATAGCGATCCCTTGTCCCCATACAGATTTATGGTTTCTAGGCAGCAGATCTCTGTGTAGACAGCACGATCTGCTGCCCCGAAACTATGATTGGTGGTGCCTGCACAACCAGCAGGATCACCCAATGAACGAGCATTTTGCTCATTCATCAGGTGATTGGTGGCACATTTAGATGATTAGATTATCGGGAATGAGCATTTGCAGCAATGGTTGTTTCCAATAATCTGGACGATTATTCGTTCATCTAAATCCACCTTAAGTATACGTCATCACAATGCAAATTTGAACTTATGTCATATATAAATAAAAAACCCTGATCCACCTCTGCATTGATCTGTAGACTATATATCTATCTGTTCTGTCTGACAAAAAGCACATTCCATGTATTGTCAACCTCTGCCCCAAGAGACAACCAAAAGAATCTGAGACATCAGATTGGAATTTTACAGATATCCATTTTCGGACAGTGTCCAACATAGTCTTGAACATCATTAAAAAAAGGCTAACTGACATCTAGTCGAATCTGTGGGTTCAAATGGCTTAAATCACTAGCATTTGGTCAACTTTACTTCAAGCTCAAATTACTGTAGGAAAAGGATATTGAGAAATTCATCTGTCATCCAGTAAAATCAGGGATTCTGACCCTAAAACTAGCAGTGGTCCTATTCTCTACCTCAGAAATACATAAGAAATGATTCCACTGATGTAGATTGAGACATCTTCTCCTTAACGCCTTTGTCAACTTATATCTTAATTTAGGGGACACATCTCAGTCAGTGATATCTAATTCATCTAAACCCCATTATCTAGGTCACTGACATGACCATTGGTGATTGGCTAAGCAGTCACATCCCCATGTTGAGAGGAACCAGGCAGCAGAGACTGGCAGGTGATCTGGGAACTATTGGAATGACGAGGTGAGTACGAAGTCTTTTATATTTTTTCATTGAATAATTTATACTGGCAAATAACCCCAGATAGTTATATGTGCTAAGCAAATGCATTTAGGTAGAAATTAAACTTAGGGCAGACAAAATCATCTTTACTATTTACCCAAAATTAGATGAAATGTGATCCTTTCTGACTGTGCTGGAACGGAAGCAAATCCACATGTTTATTTTTTGTTTGCAGAATGGTTTAGGATTTTCACTGGAATCATCCACTGGTTTCAGAGCAGATGGAGTTTTAAGCTTATGTAAATCAAGAGCAATCAAGACCAACATTTCAGTCTTCTGATTTTAAGTAATGACGAGGGAGCTATAGAGCAATATGCAGCTCTGTAGAGGTGGCATAACTACAACTCCCAGCATGCCCTGACAGCCTGCAGATCTAAGTTTAGTTCAGTAAAACCAAGCAGGATCCAGGTATGAAGCTGTAATATGGACCTCAAAATATGAATCTATTTTAGCCATCTGAAATTGGCCTATGCTGAAGATCTCAGAAGAAAGTAAAGTAGTAGTATGCAACTTTGAATTCAAAGAAATTCAAATTCAAAGAAATGACCATACATGTATCACCATAATTACAGTATAAGGAAAATCTCCACAGAACAGTTTTTATCTTTTGTGAAGTTGACAATACACATTGGAGGAAATTTATTATTCCCATATGCCAAAAAACTGGTGTAAAAAAGTCACAAACCTGGATTTGCAACTTTTTAAAAGCAATTTGCACAAAAAAATAGTGCAAATGGTGTTTAACTGCTGCCTTCATCAGTTTCTGAAACAGGGGAGAGGTGTTGGCATGGTGTGGGTAAGGCCATCAGCCCAGACAGATTTATTATACCTTAAAGCAGTTTTCTGGCTTAAATGATGACTGAAATAGCTGATAGCTGGCGTGGATTTCATTCTGGGCGCATGGACTGCCTTGTCATAAATTAAAGGGGTTGTCTCACTTCAGTAAGTGGTATTCATCATGTAGAGAAAGTTAATACAAGCCACTTACTAATGTATTGTTATTACCTACCGTATATTGCTTCATTTGCTGGCTGGATTCATTTTTCAATCACATTATACACTGATGGTTTCCATGGTTACAGACCACCCTGCAATCCATCAGTGGTGATCGTGCTTGCACAATATAGGAAAAAGCACTAACCTATGTGCGCTACCACGGTCCCGGCGACCAGAGAGGCTGGCATTTTTTCCTATAGAGTGCAAGCACGACCACCACTGATGGATTGCAGGGTGGTCTGTAACCATGGAAACCATCAGTGTATAATGTGATTGAAAAATGAATCCAGCCAGCAAAGAAGGCAATATGGATAATAACAATACATTAGTAAGTGCCTTGTATTAACTTTCTTACATGATAAATGCCATTTGCTTGCCGCTTGTTTGGTGCCTGTATGGCGCTCTGCACCCCCGCTATTTGATGTTGTGAATTCACAATAGTGAGTATTGGACACTACCAGTGAGTGCCGTCTTTTTCTACAATTTCCTGGTATTGATGACACTTTCATGGATTGAGCACCACCGGGTCCTGCATTTGTGGACTGGGCTACCGCTGTTTGACGTATATATCACACATGCTGGAGGAACAGTGCCATCCCATCTATATACTTTTTTGAATATACATTTGATGAAGTGAGACCACCCCTTCAAAGGGGTTTTCCGAGTTATATATATTGATGACCTAATACAATCACAGAAAAAAACGTGGTCTAAAATGGCAGAAACGTGCTCAAACCCCATATGCTGTTGCGCATATCAAACCGGGGGAGCAATTCCTGCACATGTGTTCCGTTGCTAACAGCAATCCCCAGCAAAAATGCATACAATGGAGGATGCCTGCAGCGGACCACATGTACCACAAAACCATCCTACACAAGGTAACAAATTGTGTGGATGTGGCGAACTATATAATCAAACAATTACTAGTAAAGGTGCACTGCGGCGGTAATACAATTGACAATATATGGCTAAACCCTGACACTGATGTTAAAATGAGACTTTCGCCAATATATTATTATATCAAGAACATACCGGAGCCCGAGCACCGCGTCAAGGTATCTCAGAGTGGCTCGGGACCTAACGCTAACCTACCTTGCCATATGGGCAATTGCGGAAGGAGCATATAGGCCGACACACAGCAACCTACTCCTAGTTACTTCCAGCGTGAAATCACACATACAATGGGAGGAGGGAGGAGGCTGTGAGTCCCACCTACCAATGACTCATGTGACTCAGGCTACACAGGTGCACCAGAATGTTACCATAAGATGTAAGTAATGGTACATTCAGACCTGGAGTTGCCACACCTCCAGGTATAAATGTTCAAATACAATCACAGAAAAAAACATGGTCTAAAATGGCAGAAAATTGCTCAGACCCCATATGCTGTTGTGCATATCAAACCGGGGGAGCAATTCCTGCACATGTAGTCCGTTGCTAACAGCAATCCCCAGCAAAAATGCATACAATGGAGGATGCCTGCAGCGGACCACATGTACCACAAAACCATCCTACATGAGCCACTCATGGAGTAGGTTGCTGTGTGTCGGCCTATATGCTCCTTCCGCAATTGCCCATATGGCAAGGTAGGTTAGCGTTAGGTCCCGAGCCACTCTGAGATACCTTGACGCGGTGCTCGGGCTCCAGTATGTTCTTGATATAAGAATATATTGGCGAAAGTCTCATTTTAACATCAGTGTCAGGGTTTAGCCATATATTGTCAATTGCATTACTGCTGCAGTGCACCTTTACTAGTGATTGTTTGATTATATAGTTCGCCACATCCACACAATTTGTTACCTTGTGTAGGATGGTTTTGTGGTATATGTGGTCCGCTGCAGACATCCTCCATTGTATGCATTGCTGGGATTGCTGTTAGCAACGGACCACATGTGCAGGAATTGCCGCAGTGCACCTTTACTAGTGATATATATTGATGACCTATCCTCAGGATAGGTCATCAATATCAGATCGGCGGGGGTCCGACACCTGGCACCCCCGCCGATCAGCTGTTTAAAGAGGAGGGGCGCACCGTATCAGTGCTGCCTCCTCTTCACTGTTTACATGCTGGCCGTAACAGGGGTAGTGGTGAGTAGGTGTAATTACACCTCACCGCCCCATTCATTTCTATGGGAAGAATCGCTTCCATACAAGTCTATGGAAGCGATTCTTCCCATAGAAATGAATGGGGCGGTGAGGTGTAATTACACCTACTCACCACTACCCCTGTTATGGCCAGCATGTAAACAGTGAAGAGGAGGCAGCGCTGATACGGCGCGCGCCTCCTCTTCAAACAGCTGACCGGCGGGGGTGCCGGACACCCGCCGATCTGATATTGATGACCTATCTTGAGGATAGGTCATCAATATATATAACTCGGAAAACCCCTTTAAATGCATGCTTCGGTCGCACAGGGGATATCAAGACCAGAATAAAAATCACTAGTATGCCTAGACACTCTAACGTGGCTTACATAAAACTGATATTGAAACCTCACATATATCTGCGAAACCCTAGTTTTTATACTATATCATTGATCAATTAGGACCTAAAGATTTTGATGAAAATATTGGCGGATACACTGGGGTTCTTAATGTCATCACTGGTGGGACCCTCTTAGGTTTGGTTCTTCAAGGGCAGGTCAGCGGTGGCCAACATTCAAAAGGTGCTGGCAACTCTGGATTGGGTCCACCACCACTCTCAGCCAGGAGACTCCCCCATTTTGCTTGCCTAAGACGCTGAGAGGGCCTTTGACACTGTTAGGTGGGACTGGCTGGGAGCGGTGTTGAATATATCTTGGCATTTTCGTACCTTTCTGAATGGAATGTAAACACATCCGATGGCAAGGGTACACGTCTCAGGCTTTTTGTCCCCAACTTTTCCCCCTCAAAAAGGCATTGGGCAGGACCGCCCCAGCTACCACTTTTGTTTGACTTAGCTTTAGGGCCCATTCACACGACCGTATGTATAAAGTGATCCGCAGAAAAGCGGCACGGAAGTTTGTCCATACTTCCGCAAAAAACTGAAAGATGTGTCACGGAAGCTTCAAAACAAAGTTGTCTTTTAAATTATTTTACATAAAGATTTCTAATCAGAATTTAGAAAAAAAAGGTTTCTAGTCTATAAAACGGTCACATGATCGCATTGGTGCCATTTTCTGTTGCTTCGACTGCGCAGAGAGCTTTGTAAGAGACTTGTGCTTGATAGGCATCTGTTTCTGACTTTATTTCTTTGTCATGGCTAATAACTGGGACCTTCTGTAATGGATCATTTCTCGGTGATTTGGATGCAGCCAGCTATAATGTAAGGCGGAGGCAGTGGGTTCATCCCATTGTCTCCCAACACCTGCAGAAGGGCCATTTTCATAGGTTGTACACTGACTTACGGCAGCACCCTGATAAATTTCAGGGTTACTGCTGTTTGTCTTTGGAAACCTATGATACTTTGCTAGCAACTCTCCGTTCTGGACTAACCTTCCAGGACACCAATATGAGGCGCAGCATTTTTGCTAAGGAAAGATTTCTTCTCACGTTAAGGTAAGTTAACAACTTGACTGAAAAATTTATAATAATTTCCAAACTAATTAATTTAGCTAAATGAACTAATTTTTTTTTTTCACAGGCAAGCATATTCGTGTAAAAAAGCCACCTCACTTAGCGTCCCAATATTTTAATTACAAACAATATTTTTCTGTGGTTCTGTTGGCCTTGGCTGACAGTAATTACAGATTTATTATTTTTGATATTGCAGCCTATGGAAGCACAGCTGACGCCTGCACCTTCTGTTCTTCCAGAATGGGTGAACAGCTTCCCACCAACCAATTTGCCTTGCCTGAGTCAAGGCGGCTACCAGGTTCGTCTGCTCCAGCCGTTCCATTTCTAATCGTGGCAGATGAGGGGTTTGTATTATCTCCACATGTATTGCGACCTTTTCCAAGACGCGATTTGGATGACCGGAAGCGCATATTTAATTATCGTCTGTGTCGTGCACGTCGATATGTTGAATGTGCTTTCGGAATACTTTCCAGTAAATGGAGAGTGTTCCTGTCATCCTTGCAAATGAGTCCGCAAAATGCCACCCTGGTGACATAGGCATGTGTGATTTTAAACAATTTCACCAGGATTCATGATGCATCCTCTGAACCTGAAGCGGCCCCTTTTCCGACAGAGGCATCTGTTGGATTGGACCAAAATCGGCATGGAAGACCTGGATCTGCTGGACTAGCAGTTCAAGATCTCTTTGCTGATTACTTCATTAGTGCAGAGGGTGCATTATCGTGGCAGTTGGATAGCATTTGTGGTACTCGTTAATAAATCTTGGTTTTGGTTCAAATTCATCTTAAATTTGGAATAAGGCCTTATTCACATGTCAGCTCTTTGATCAGTTATTTCCATCAGTTTTTGTGAGACAAAACCAGGAGTGAAGGCTCCACATAGATAAGGTATAATGAAAAGATCTGCAACTGTTCTTTGTTTTTGACTCACACCTGGTTTTGGCTCACAATAACTGATCAAAAAACTGAGGTGGGAACAAGGCCTAATTTTTTTTTAGATAGATAGTGCCCCTGTTTTTAGACTAGATTAGGCACCCACAAGATAATGAGGATCCTTGACGTTGGCTTGTGGCTAAGGTTTTTTGTAGAAATATTTAAAATTTTTTAAAAATATTTCTACATCAAACTGACCAATACCTCATTATTGAACCTTTTAATATTATTAATATTTTAAGGTCCAGCTCTTCAGGATACAAGGCCCATGCAATTCTGATTGCAACACTGAATGTATACAGGGCTGTATGCTCCATCGACTGAACAATAAAATATTACCACTAATGTGTTTGTTTTCTTTCTTTACTACCTTCACAAACCAAAGCTGTAATGAACGGCAGCATAACACTGGCAAATGGTAGTCAAAATCATTGGTAACGAGCTTTTGTATGAACACTCATTAGCAATGATCTTGCAGTGGAATACTGCCACTGATTACAAAATGAACCAATTTTTTGTACATCATGTATGCAAATGAAATTCAGTTTCATTCACCAGAACTATAGCTTGTTCTTGCATAAAGCAAAAGATTTATGTTATGCTAGCCCGATTCTGATGGAAGGAACTGAAATTCTTATGCACATAAATCTGTGCTGTCAGTGCCCGTGCTGTGGACCGCAAGGCACTGACAGTGGGGGCAGCGCATTTGGATTGTGGACCCATTCACTTGAATGGGGTCCGCGATCTGCATTCCAAGGTCCACCCTGAAAAAAAATAGTGCATGCACTACTTTGTTGCGGTGCTGAGGCACGGCCAGAAACACCACAGAAGCACTCCATTGTGCTTCCGTGGTGTTCCGATCCGTGCCTCCGTCCCGCATCTCCGGAATTGCTGACCCATTTAGTGAATTCCATTAAGTGAATGGGTCCGCGATCCATGATGCGGCCTGCACACGGCCGTATTGTGGCCCGCATAATGCAGGTCCGCAATATGCCTGTGCAACAAGTATCACGTGTGTTTGAAGTAATAGGCCGTTTCTCCTCACTGCAAAAAAGTAGTAAATGTACTACTTTTTTTCGGTGCGGAACATGGGATGCATATCACTGACCCAAATTAAGTTATTGGGTTGGCGATAAATGCGGCAGTCCCACTCTCATTGCCCGTGCATATTGATTTTGGTGCTGGCCATGTATGTTCCACTAATTGCGGAACACACACTGGTCAGCATCCCGCAAGATCACTGCCGTTTTAACGGCAGTATATATTATAATTATTAAATAAAATGTAACTATATTATTTAATAAAAATACAAACACATTTTTTAATTTAAAATAATTTTTATTTGCATTTTTTTTTTTAAGAATAAAATTTAAAAAAAATTTCAACTGAAAAAAAAATCAAAGTTCAAACAGCTCCCTCTGAAATGAAAATGGTTGCGGAGCACTTTCCTCATAATATGGAGGCGGTGGGGGTGGGGGTGGGATAATGATGCACGGAAACAGTTGTTTTCGGGTGCAACTGTTTCCGTGCATCATGCAGAATATCCACAATCCCCATAGGGACTGTTGGCCCTGCAAAGATCTCCAAAAAAGCCGTCCAGGAGGACAAACATAATGCTTGCCTGTCTCTGGGCACATTTTCTAGCAATGGCCCCAGACCAAGCATAAGTTTGTCCTCCCGAATCTCAGGCTTATTTCTGGACAAGTACTCCAGGGCCTGACTATCTATCATGTCCCCTGTACTTTGCCTAGAAACAGCCTGGGCGGAAACCCCGTGCTGTTTTGGAGGTCTTCGAGAAACCTCCAGTGGCGCAACAGGCTCTATGGGGGATGTGGGTATTTCTGGGGGTAGGGTTGCTCTTGGGGGGGGGGGGGGAGGAGGTAAGGGCAAGAGATGATGGCTCCTCAGGTGACATAGCCAGAGCCTGGCTGGGCCCTGGCTGCTCTTCGAGATTGTCTACTGTCCTAAAAAAAAAAATGGTTAGTAAACTATTTAAAGGGTTTCTGTCACCACTTAAGTGCCTATTAAACAGGATGACATTTTTAATGTGCAAATGACACCTAATTTATCCTCTTCTCACTGCCCCCATTTTTGCTTAATTTAAACATTTATAATATGGTAATTAGCCTCCTAGGAGCAGGGGTGGCATTGCCCCTGCTCCTAGAGGCTCAGTTTGCCCACCTCAAACAACGCCCTCATGTTCCTGATTGACAGGGCCAGGCCAGCGTTTGGCTCCTCAGGCCGGCCATGTCTCCATTATGAATCTCGCGCCTGCGCCGTCCCATTCAGTGTTCGGCGCAGGCGCAGTGAGTGAAGGAAGCTCGCCAGCTCCGGGCTTGCTCAATGTGCCTGCACCGAATAGGTCACAAATCAATGGTACTAATAAATGGTATTAATAAATTTCCACTGTTATTTATTTTATTCTGTTATATGCTGCTAACACATTCTTCAATGCTGTACAGAGATTGTCATCACCTAAATTAGATATTAGATCCTCCAACAAACTAATGTGGTCTGAGTGTCCCCAAAAGTTTCCTCTCAGTTGAAAAATGATTAGACTATTTGGATTTTAACTCTTAAAGTTGCTGTTTTCCCTGACAAAAGTGTTGTCTAGTAGCTACTTATCCTCAGCCTGTGAAGGAACACATATACATTTGTCCAAAGTTGATAAAAATGGACAATTTCAAGTTCAACCAAAATCAATCTTTGTTAAGGGAAATTTGACAATAAATGCTTTAGCATCCAATAGTCACTAGTCCATCAATGATCTTTCTTTGAAGAAAATGTTGCTAATTCAATCTGATAAAGTTCCCACTGTAAATATATGGTTAGTTTGTAAAGGCCAATATATATTGAAATGTGTATGGCTGCATTGGCTGAAAACAGATGTTCAATCATCTTTTTTTATATTTAATATGTGTGGTCACCTACAGTGAAATAACGTTGGCCAAGCTGACTGTGCACATTTATAAGGGAATCAAGAAAGGGTGGCCATACACATTCATTAGCTATCTGCTGAACAATTGTTTTGCCAACAGCTATCTTTCTCAACTCCCTCCCAGCTATCACATACACTCTTGTCGCAGCCTAGCGTCTATGTGCAAAAAAAATGGCCCCATGTTGTAGGTGGGTCTAAATTGACAGAAGGAAAGGCCAACATAAGCAGGTGGGGCTAGCAATACTTTAGTGCAGTAAGAAACACTGCCCAGCAGAGCCAAATACCACAGTGCAGCACTAAATACTGCCACCCCCGCCTCAGTATTCAACTGTATCACCATCCTGAGGACAGTGAAACAGTTGAATGCAGGAGAGCACTTTCCGCCACCAGCCAGATGCATAGCCCCTGATATCCTAGCATTATGTACTGCAGAGATCATCAGATCACTATTTACCCAGCCGGCAGAGGGCTTGGATGGCCCTCTGGGCATGGGCCCACCAGAAAATTCTCCTGCAGAGTCTATGGCCAGTCTTCCCTCGTGTATTTAATGGGGAGAGAGGAGAAAGCCATCTCTGACTTATCTCCCGGAGAACATAAGGATTGGGTGAAAATATTCACTTTGTACAGTCATTCTCTCCCTGAGCATCGTTTGTTGGGGGAAAGTCGTAAGATCCCCATACACATTGGACTGTCAGTCCAAACTACTGTTTATGGGGGCCTTAAGATAGCTGATTTATGCTTCCCTTACTAATAAAAAATTGTGTAATGTCTGTTAAATCTTTCTAGTTGTACTTTTCCCTTCCTTTCCAGAAAACATTTCACTGACACATACATTGGTGCACATGAATGTATGGTCAGGGGCGGTCTTGGGCACCACGCATCCTATGCATTTGCGTAGGGCCCCCGACGTCCAAGGGGGCCCCCACGCTCCGCTCTTGTGCCGGTGCCCAAGACAGCCCGCCCAGCTGTCACTTACTGCATTTGTCCGCCGTGGCCCGCGGACCGGCCTCACTGCGGCTGCGCGCACCGCACCCGCTGACTCTCAAGTCCTGAAGTGTAGTAGGAAGCTCGCGCAGCCGCAGAGAGGCCGGTCCGCACAGCAGAACACAAACTCTGCAGCTGCGCGTCAGTGTCCCAGGCTCCAGCACGTGTCCCAGCCCAGCCAATAGAGAGCTGGGAGTCTGGGACACGCCATAGGCTGTTGGCAACCTTCACCCCCAGATAGGAGAGTGATATATACAATAAGTGTGGAAAAAACACATTCTTTCATTGTTTGACAGTGAGTTAATTGTTAATTGTTTGACAGTATTTTATTGTTAAAAAAGTCTTTGATGTGTGTGGGGGGGGCGTGTCATTGGGGGCGTGTCATCAGGGGCGTGACACCTCATTGGGGTGGGGGCCTCGGACATAACTTTGCTTAGGGCCCCAGAAATGCCAAGACCACCCCTGTGTATGGTAAAGGAATTCCACGTCACCTCCTGCTTGAGGTAACACTTTATAGTATCTCATTACTGTGCACATTCACCTCAGAACTAATTTACATACACAATTTGATAGTTATTGTACTATCCAAAGTCCAAAGATCCTAGCTAATATGGTTATTCATAAACTTTGGAAAAGCTATTGTCAAAGTTTTATCTGCCTCCTGTTTATAATATCGGTGTTACCTATCATTGTGATCTATAAAGTGTCAACCTCTTATGAGGCTCAGTGTAAAAACTGAAGAAGTTCAAGGTGGGTCCATTTTCCTTATATAGGCCTTTGGTTTGCCTGGTATGAGATTTTTTTCCTTCATTCGGTGGATGGCTAAATTGAATACTTTTCCCCATGGGGCATTATTCTTTAATAATAAGCACAACGTTGCTAAAAGTGTATAAAATATGACATAAAAACTTGATTTGAACAATAGGTAATTTTATGACAATACATACTATTTAAAGAGATTTTCTGGTTGCATGTACATTAAAGTTATAAAAATTATTGAACATATGAAAAGTTTTAAACAACTTTTTAATGCTATACTGTACTGTGCCCTTATATACAAATTTGTTACTGAGGCTGTGAGGGAAATCTTAAACTCTGATTCACAAAATACATTTTTGTTGTCAATTTGGGGTTGATGATGAATTGTTTATTTGGCAGGGATCTGTATCTGAATTGCAGTCATTCACGGTGACTTTAAATATCAACATAGAACATAAAATTGACCCATAAATATAGCACATCAGTTGTTGATTTTCTCAATGTTTCCATCCAGGTCAACAATCCAGGTTTGCTATGGACGGATGTTTATAGGAAAAATACAGCAGCCAATACACGCATCTTCTTCCTATTCCTTACACCTTGTCAACAATATCCCAGTAGGCCAAAATCTTAGGATACACTGGATATGCTTGGATAATGTGAACTCTGAAAACAGACAGAAGACCTTGGAAATGGGAAAAAGGTTAAAGTAATTAGTGTTATGGACAATAGCTATGGAACCAGGGGCGTTGCTAGGGTAGCAAAAGATCTGGGGCCCAAGCCCCAATGCATATGGCCCCATTCTCTAAGTTGACCCTCTTTCGCACACCTCATTGTACTGTATTTTCTATACAGCAGCACATACCTCTCACATCCAGTGCCTCCCAGGTGACGTCTCCTCTGATGTAGATCTTCTCTGTCATCATCTTCTCCATTTGGTCTGGACAACTTCTCTCAGCCACCTCGTCTCTGCAGAGCGTGACACACGGACATCTTAGTTTCCTCACTTTTGTTTAATCCCCCAACCTGGAGTCCTCCTGCTGCTCGCTGTGCTCCCCAATACCACCAAATACTGTCCTGAAGAAATATGAGTGCCCCATAGTGCTCCTCAAAGTCCCACCAATAGTAATTCCCTTCTAGAATGCCCTCATTAGTAATACTGCCCCCTACAGTGCCCCCAACAGTGATAACGCTCCCCAACAGTGCCTCCATCAGTAGAAGAGCCTCCAGTATTAATAATACCCTCACAGAGCCACCACTAGAAATAAGGCACCCTATTGTTCCCCCAGTAGTAATAAAGCTCTTTATAGACCCCTCAGTATAATAAGGCCCCCAATAGTGCACATAGTAGAAATAAGGCGGATTTAAAAGTCCACCCTATAGAGCCCCCAGTAGTAATAAGAACGCCTAATGTCCCCTGGATTTAAAATGCCCCTGAAGTCCTCCCTGCAGTGCCGCCAGTATTTATATTGCCCCCTACTGTTATAATGCTCCGCGTAAAGTGTCCCCCGTAGTTATATTCCTCTGTGTAGTGTCCTCAGAAATTATAATTCCTCAGCCCCTCCACTATATAGTCCCATGTAAATAATACTATTTCCCTCCCTCTTCTGTCCCATATAAATGACATCACACATCTCTCCAGCCCCATCCAAAATACAGTCCCATGTACATAATATCAACATGCCCTAGCCAACTCCAACATACAGTCCCATGTAAATAACATCCCTCCCTTCAGTCCCTCCAACACACAGTTCTATGTAAAAAAAAACATCACCATGCCATGGCCACCTCAAACATTCAGTCCCATTTAAATAACATCACCTCCTCCCACTCCAACATACAGTCTCATGTAAATAACACCCTTTCCTTCAGCCCTAATAACTACAACTCCCAGCATTGCTTTGCCTCTCACTTACCTCTACTCATGCTGCAGACCTCTCCACAGCTTCTTCCCTAAGTTAACTTCACTCCTGAACGCCATCCACTCCTCTGCTAGTCACATGACAGTGACATCATCAAAGGTCCTTCTCAACAACAGCCTATTGCACTGGTCACATGGACTGTGATGTCATCACAGGTCCTTGAGCTTTTCCAGTGCATTAGATTTAATTGTACTGCCGTCCTGAGGACGGCAATACAGTTATGTCTAACAGGCAGGCAGGACATTCGGGGCCTGGAAGAAAACATCAGGGGCCCAGGCCCCGAATGTTTTAGCCTAACAACGCCCCTGTATGGAACCAATGTACCAACTGTCAGTCAATGTCTCAGTAACTTGTCATGTGTCCTTGAGCATCAATTACAGCTTGACAACAACGCCTCATGCTGTTCACAAGTAGACTTATTGTCTGCTAAGGCATGGCATCCCAATCTTCTTGATGGCCCTTAGGTCATTGAGGTTCTGGGCTACGGAGTTACAAGCCTTAACACGGCGACTCGGATGATTCAATAGGCTTTCGATGGGATTCAGGTCTGGAGAAAGTGTAGGCCACTCTGTTTGAGGTACCCCTGTCTCCAGCAGCGGTTCCCTAATGATACAACCTCGATTTGCTGGCAAATTGTCATCCATGTAGCTGAAATTAGGCCTATCTTGTTCATGCAGAGGCACAATGACTGGATTAGTTATGTTATTCAAGCAGTATGGGCTTGTCACTGTACCATTCACAAAGTGTAGGTCAGTTCTGCATTGACTAGACACACCTGTCCACACTGTAACACCACCACCACAGGCTCGTCTGGTAGCAACAGTGGCTGATACATAGTTATGCCTTTCTCCTCAGCGAGAATTGACTTTCATCAATGGACAGCACTGACGTCCACTGGTCCAGCGTAGATGCTCCCTGGCCCATGCAAGACGATGACCACCTGTGCCTGGTGGTGTGGTCCGGTACCTTTGCAGGTAATCTAGCACGCAGACCACGCTGATGTAAACGGTTTTAAATGGTCTGACCTGACACTTGGGTGCCTCTCACCTCCCTTAAGTGCGCCTGGAGTTGTGTGACATTCATCATCCGGTTCCACAGGAAATTGTTCACAATGAAGCGGTCAGTGTGAGATTTGCCCAAAGCACGTCCACTTCTATGCCTTTCTGTGACTCTTCTAGTCTCTCTGTATCTATGTTGCAACCTGCTGATGACACTCTGTGACACTCTAAGCTCAGTGGTCACTTCTGTCTGAGAACATCCTGTTTGATCTTCGCAATAGTGAGGTACTGTTGATCAATTGTTAGGTGTCGTCTTGGTCTCATGATGTCAAAATGCGAACAGCATGATGAGGAGGACTGTTTAACACCAATTCAAATTCAACCAGGAAATTCATTGGGCGATTCATGGATCAAAAACTTGTTATTGTGAATTTTGCCATTAAACGGCGATACTAGGTGCAGGGTTACCACCCCTTGCACCTAGTAATGGTTCATTTGCATATTACTAAAGTCTATTTTATACAAAAACGGGGACTGCAATCAGAGAGTGAGTAACACTTTGGGCATCAGGTGACATTTGCACATTGCAAATGTCATCCTGTTTTATATGCCTAAAACTGGTGACAGAAACCCTTTAAGCTCCTTGTTAGAAAACAGCAAGTTGTGCAAGAGTACTGAAACACAAAACAGTTGGAAATGTACATTCAAAAGTTTGGAGAAGGTCACATTAAGTTCACCTTTAAAGGTTAGAGTGCATTCTAGGTTCATCCTGAAATTTCAAAGACAAGCCAAATATTCCTAACTTTTTGAGTAGTGTATATTATGCTGCAACATTACAGGTGATGTACTTTTAGCCACAAGTAACCTCTGTGTTTGTGTTGTGAGATTCATATACAAGAGATTCATATAAAGAAGTACCTGAAGTGTTGAATATCACATTCCACAACAATTCTATTTGACTGAGGTCAGGACTTTGACTTGGCCATTACAAAACCTTAACTTTATACTTCTTTAACCATTTTTGGTAGAACAACTCGTGTGCTTAGCATGTTTGTCTTGTTGTATTGCCCATATTCTCTTAAAATTCAGATCATGGACAGATGTCCTGACTTTTTCTATTAGAATTTGCTGGTATAATTCAGAATTCATTGCTCCATCAATGATAGTAAGCTTTCCTGGCCAAGATGAAGCAAAACAGACCCAAACAATAATACTATTGTCACTTTGTTTCACAAATGGGATCAGGTTTTTATGGTGGAATGCAGTGGTTTCCTTTCTTCAAACATAATGCTTCTCATTTAAAACAAAAAGTTTTTTGGTCTCGTCTGTCCACATTGTTTTCTAACTTTCTGGCTTGTCCTGTGATCATTAGCAAACTGCAAAGGGCGGCAATGTTCTTTTTGAAGAGCAGTGACTTTGTCCTTACAATTCTGTCATGCACACCACTGTTTTTCAGTGTTCTCATGATGGTGGACTCATGAACATTAACATTGGCTACTGTGAGAACAGTCTTTAGTTGCTTAGAGGTTTCTAGGGTTCTTGGGTTTCTTTGTGACCTTGCTCTTTGGATGATCATTGTTGGTCAACCACTCCTGGGGAGGCTAATAATGATCTTGAATTTTCTCCATTTGTACACAATAGGGGAGATTTATCAAAACTGGTGCAAAGGAAAACTGGCTTAGTTGCACATAGCAACCAATCAGATTCCACCTTTAATTTTCCAAAAGAGCTCTGAAAAATGAAAGACAGAATCTTACTAGTTGCTATCAGCAACTAAGCCTTTTTATAATTCTCCCCCAATCTATCTGACTAGATTTGTGGAGTCCAAACTCTTTAGAGCAGGTTGTATAACTTTTTCAAGCCTGATGAGTATCAACAACTATTCTTCTGAGATCCTCAGAAATCTCCTTTTAGACACTTCCACAAAGATGTGTTATGAAGATCAAACTTTTAATAAATTCTTATTCTTTCAATATCACACCCAATTGTCAACTCATTGATTGAAAACAACTGACTAATTAGGCTTTCTAATTATCTGTTATGGTCCCATCCGCTGCAGCCATTCACTTAATGTGCACCCAATGTGACCACTGAGCTTCACACTAATTGCTGATATAGGTTATGATAGGTCTGTCATTCAGACCACGCCCCTTCCACTAAACCCCACCAACTATTCATGTTATTTAAAAAAAATGATAAGAGAAGTGTAACACAGCAAAAAGTTGCAAAGTTGCTGAGCAAATGTGGTTTGCAGCCAATTCTCAACTTTATGCTATAAAACTGGTATAAAGCTGCAGATAAGCCCCCCCCCAGTAGGTTGCAGCCATTGTTCTTTTGCCACAACCCATTCATAGATCTTTCTTTTACGTCTGTAACACATGTTTCTGAGCAAGATTACAACTAGTGGTTGTCTTTTCATAAATCTGGTGAACATCTCTTCCAGCACTTGCTAGTGTAGGCCTATGATAAACTGCATACACTGTAGAAAGCATAAAAGTAAGAACTCATTACCGTATTTTAGCCTGCAAACCACAGATTTGGAAAATAACAATACTTTTCATGTGGAATCCGCATTTTTCTCACTCCCATCACTAGATTTACTACTCTTGTCTGCATTGCAGAAAAGAATAGGACACATTCTATAATTTGTGGAACAAACATACAGAGGCAGAAAGCACACCCATAACACAACATCCATGTTTTTTTTTTGCAGACACGTAGAAATTAATGGGTTTGTGTGCTATCTGCAAAAATCATACACGGATACTATATACAGTGATGTACATGAGGCCTAACATTGTCTCTCCTAATATACTATACTTTCCTATTCAATTACTGTTATTTTAAATCTGCTGTTTTCCAGTTTCCAAAACTCTTCATACACGGCTCTAATGATGTTTCCTTTGCTGTTTTTGTTGTCTCCCTCCAGACGACACAAAGGAGCATTCATTCATACTCCGGTGGCATTTGTTTATATAGTAGCTCAGCTCTCTGCACAATTATAGGCGCATAATTGATTCTGAAATGTTTTATTTTCTAAGACTCAGATGTCTTAAATTCAAAGGCTCTTGGGTTTGGTGGTGTGTGCCAACCTGCCCAGTAATGTTGTGTTAATGCCAGCTGTGCATTACTGCACATGTAAGCAGAAGTGGCTCCACACAGTGCAGGATGAAAAACAAAATCATAAAATGACGGTAAGTCTAGGACACAGCAGTTTAAAGTGTAGAAATGCATGATCATTAATCAAGTGGCAGAAACAAAAATGAAGTATTTTTTCACTCCTTGCTTTGGTTAAAAAAAATTACAACTGCAAAACTGCACCACTGCACCACGGTGCCCTTTATGAACCTGAAAAAATCACGGAAAAAGTTGCACTGCAACGGTAAATGCAATTGATAATATATGGCTAAACCCTCACGCTGATGTTAAAATTAGACTTTTGCCAATATAAAGGGGCTTTCTAATCAGGTCACTCATAGTTGTCCAGGTCCTTAAAAAAGAGAGCAGTTCTTTGAAGAAGCTTTCTGATGTCAGACAGGGAACATCCTTCAATGGCAACCATATGACCTAAACTAGCATATGAAATGGGGTTATCCTGATGACAAATGTGTTAAGTAAAGCCTAACCATTTACACTATGTTAAAGCTTACCCATACACTGTATATATTTTTACAAGTTCAAATTTCCTACAGCTTTCTCCAAGGCAGGTTTTATGTCAGTCTCTATCTTTAGATTCACTTGCAAAATTGAGGCTGCATTCTGCTGAAAGATTTGCAGGGAATAGTGGAGGATTTGATTTCTGTGCAGTCTTGCATGCCCACTAATACTAATACTGTTCATGCTGGAATATCTGACCGTAAGAATGAAAAAGTTGTTTCACAGGTAGGGTTGTACCTTTCATGATATGAGCCCCTTACTTTATGCCGCAGACCTTCATGCCAGACATCCCAATACACACATATAAATAAATATATATATATATATATATATATATATATATATATATGAGAGAGAGTAACACACATTTAATGTTATAGTAAATATCCCCAATCCCCAGAAGACAACCCTTTTAAGAAGATTCTATCTTCCTGACAGTTTTTTTTCTGTGATGGATTTTCATCCTCAATTGTACTCTATGAAAGTTGGCTTTCTTTAAGCTGATCATCTGCTGATCTGACCAAAGCCCACTTCTACTTTGAGCATGTTTTTCCAATGGGAACCCTTTTGAAAAGACCACAATTTGACTTACATGCATTGATAATCACCTGATTGGAGCAAGCAGGAGATATGAAGGTACCTCAGGGGAGAGAAGCTTTCAGCAAAGCACAATTTCATTGGAAGAAAGAGAAGAAGGAGCATTTGCAGCACTACCGAGAGTCATAAGAGCGGGAGACGGCTTATCAGAAAAAGGTATAGCCCATGACACGCCGCACTGATTGCTGAATGGGAGCTTACATACTCCCACTGAAGTGTCAAAGTTAGCAGTGATGTGGTAAAATGGAGAGGAGCCATGTTTGGGTGCATTACTGAGAGAGGAACCTTGCTGGTGACAAAGAATGAAATGGAGAGCCATGCTGGAGACCAAGAATGATCTCCAGAATCTCCAGAAATTTTGAACTGGGAAAGAAGGTCACCTTGAGGACAGACAGTTTAATTGCCACTAGTCTGGGCTTGATTCTGTGTGATATGCCAATGTGATGACCAGCATAAAATACATTATTTTGTCTTTCATCATTATTCGTTTTGGGGGTCTGTACATGTTTGCTACCTGCATTACACACTTTAACCTCCATTCTGTATGCCTGTTTCTTTAACAGAACCACCTCCATTTTCTGTGCAAATTGGGATGTTCAGATCCAGGAGCTTTCACCCAGGCTCAGACTGGCCCACAGGGGAACAGGTGAATCCCCCGGAGGGCCCCTGAGCTAGGTAGGCCTCTAGTCCCCCACCTCCCGCACAAGTGACACATGGCACAGTAGACTGACCTATAAATAGGCTGCCTAAGATGCTATGCAGTACATTGCCTATGTCCATATAAAAGACTGGATAGTGTGGGCAGGTAGCATATGCATGTGGGCCCCCAAAAGGAATTTTACTGGTGGGCCCTAGACACCCCAGTCCGACCCTGCTTTCACCGACTATGCTCCAATGACTTCAGTACTCAATAGGAATGATGATGACAGAATAAACGCATCAATTTGCAAGTTATGTTACATTACACTGTATACCACTTCAGTCTTATCTTTAAGACACAATGCACGGTTATTTCGAGCCATGTAAAACCACATTCAGAGACCCTTGACAATGGAAACTTATGGCGGTGTGATATGTAGCCAAGGCCATATTAGGATATATTCACACAGAGCAGATTAGCTCTGTGACTATCATGTTCATCTGAACAGGCTACTTTCACACTCGCGTTTTATAATTCCGGTTTTGAGTTCCGTCATAGGGGCTCAATACCGGAATAAAACGCTTCAGTTTTGTCCCCATTCATTGTCAATGGGGACAAAACTGAACTGAAGACAACGGAATGCTCCTAAAAGCATTCCGTTCCGTCTTCAGACCGGTGAGCAAACCGCAGGCATCCGCACCAAGATGGATCCGTCATGACCCCCAATGAAAGTCAATGGGGACGGATGTGTTTAGTGTGACACAATGGTGAACGGATCCGTCCTCCATTGACTTTCAATGGAGTTCATGACGGATCCGTCACCTGCACACATACACACATACAGACATACACATAAACATACACAGACATATACATACTTACATGCTCCCGGAAGGTCTCCACAGCGCAGGAGGAGCAGGACAGCGCACACATAGGACAATTCCACCCGGCGCCCAGCAGAGAGCGCTGTGGGGAATCGTCCTATGTGCGCGCTGTCCTGCTCCTCCTACGCTGTGGAGCCCTGCCGGGAGCATGTAAGTATGTATGTGTATTTGTATGTGTATATTTTTGTGTGTGTGTGTGTGTCTGTACTGTGTGACATGTGTGGGGCCGGAGCGCGGTTCCAGCCCCACACATGTCCCTGCGGCAGAGCGGATCCGGCGGCACCTTTCACCTGCCGGATCCGTGCTGCCGCTAGTGTGAAAGAGGCCTAACAGCTACATTATCTGTGAATACACTGTTACACAGAAAATGCTGATCACTGATAGAAAAAAGGACAAGTGAGAAGTCAGAAAGAGCATAGATATAAATGTATAAATTACTGAATCTTTTCCCATAAAACTATATATCAATCTGCTCGGCTCCTCCTGCTCTATAACACAGTGCTTTTAGTTTGCATTACATTTTGTGGTCACAGGTTCTCTCTAAAAAAAAACAAAACAAATTATATATATATATATTTTTTTTTATTTTATTTTTTTTTATAACTAGGGTATATATGCTGCAGAACTAAAAGCAAAATGAAAAAAAAAAACAGCTGCAGCTGGCTATACCATAGCATATACCATACCATATATACTGGTTCCATTACTGTCATATTTGCAATACATGCTCAACATGAGCCTTTTCAGCTGTTCAGAACTGCTGGATCAATTACTGACTCACTACATCCACCAGGTCAGTCCATCAGTCACCAATGGTGAATACCTAAAAGGTCAAATAGCATGTAGGTCAGCATAACTCATACTTCCACAGAAAGAATGGTTGCTGGTGTAGAATTCAGGGATGCCCAACCTGCAGCCCTCCAGCTGTTGTAATACTACAATTCCCAGCATGCCTGGACAGCCTACAAGGCATGGTAGGAGTTGTAGTTTTACAACAGCTGGAGGGCCACAGGTTGGGCATCCACGGTGTAGATAATGAGGAATAATATGGCTTCATGCACTCGGCAGTGTCTGTATTTTGGTCCGCACACAACGGACCTGCAAAATACGGATACCTTCCATGTGCATTCTGGCTTTTTCTCACTTCCATCAATAGGAAAGGCTGTTCTTGTCTGCAATATGGCAAACAATAGGACATGTTCTATAATTTGTGGAACGGCCACAAAAAAATATGGATATGTGCATAGACCCATAGAAATGAATGGAGAACAGTAGGATGAATCATATGGTTGTATGCATGAGGCTTAGGGTTATCAGTCTGCAAGGTGCATACATTTATTGATTATTTTATGCACTTATATAGAGCTGCTATATCGCACAGCACTTTACAGGCATCAGCATCAGGCTGTCCCCCAATGGGACTCACAATCTAAGTACATGAAAAAATATAACCGTTTTGGAGAGTATTAGGGTGCCCTCACGCAGGGAAGATTTTGTTGGAGAAAATGTCTGACTTAAAATTAGTTCAAAAATTCAAGGGGATTGTTTTGGTGACACGCACATGGATTTCTGCAAGCCCCGTTCAAAACTTATAGGGACCTTTTTATGTAACTGAAAACAGAGAGTAGAAGGTGAAAAGTGAAGGTAATAAATAATACATACAGATGTATCCAACGTTAAAGAGGGTAATCAAGCAAAAGTTAGTTATCTCCTATCCATAGCTATTATAATGGTAGGGACTAGAGATGAGCGAATCTATTAGCCGCTTTGTAGATTCGATACGAATCTTGGAAATTTTCCTCTGCGAAGGAAATCCGGATTTATTGAGATTTGCTACGTTAGATTCGAAAATGTTCTTAAAGCTTTCTACGCATTCGCTACGTACTTGTCCGATAAATTGTACGCTAATGTTACGTATAAGTTACTTTATACGCTGATGCGTATGTATTCAGTTAATTAGCGAACTTTTACTGTTCGTTATTCATGCGGCATAAAGCCCAGGAAGAAAGCGGTCACCTGACCTAGTGGGAAGGGCTTTCTCTGATTGGCTCAGGCTCGATAAGCCAGTGATGCATCAGTTGTGCTGCGACTGCTGAGATGAGCAGAAGCACTGTCTGTGAAGTTCTGAGGGACAGAGAACTGTTTTGTTAAAATTGGGGTGTAATTGTTCTGGAAATCCATATTGCACATATTAGGGATACTGCAGGGCCAGTGCAGGGCTAGTAATTAATCAGGCAGGGAGAGAGACAGGGAGATAGACAAAGACCATCTGCAGGGCCACAGTCAAGTGAAAAATGTCTGGCATGGAGAAGCAAAAGGGTTCCAGCCAGACCTCGAGCTCCAAAAAAAAGGAGAAGGTGGCACAGGGCAGCAGTGCCAAAGGACCTATAGCCGGAGCTTCCACTTGTAGTATTCGCAATAGTTGTCCACTGTTCCACCAGGCTAACCCACCAAGGCTCAAAATTGTAGTGGAGGAGAAAGTGGATGAGGTAGTGGATTGGATGGCACACATCTCAATCACAGCTGGATGATCTGCTGTCATCTGCTGATACAGTATCATGTAGCCAGGGGTCAGACTCAGAGCTTCCCTCCTGCTTCACCATTCCTCTCCAGCAAAGCCCATCATTTTCGTATGCAATTTGTACGCTCATGTGTACATGTTCACATAAGTTACGTACCTTTAACAACTGTACGTTCGTTATTAGTGCGCGAATGTTCGCAAAACACCACATAATATAGTATGATTTGTACGCAGCTTCGCCGAGTAGATTCGTATGAGGTACAAATCTTTTGAAAAGTTCAACGAATATTCGGCGAAGCGAATTTTGGATGATTCGCTCATCTCTAGTAGGGACTGGCACCTGGGACTTCCACAATCATGAGAATTGTACACCTGTAATGAATGGATCGGCTGGTTGAGCATGCTCTTCCATTCATCTTCTATGGCAGTGTTCCTCAACTCCAGTCCTCAGTGTCCAGCTGCCGGTCATGTTTTCTGGATTTTCTTAGCATTGAGCAGGTGATATAATTAGTGTCAATGCATCAGGACTTACCACAAGTATTCATTCTGTGGGATATTCTGAAATCATGACAGGCAGGTGGGCCCTGAGGAGTGGAGTTGAGCACCGCTGCTCTATCGTACTGCCGGAGATAAGAAAGTACAGCGCTCGGCTACTTTGGCCAGTCCCATCAGCAACACAGATCTATATTCCAACCTCTTTCATTGTCGATTAACCCACAGTTTATCTCACAGCTTCAGGATAGATGCAAAGAAGAATGATTTTATTCCCTTACTGCAAAAAGAGTTCTTGAAAAAATTGGAAGAGAATAACTATATTTAAAAACTTTTCTGGGCAATTTTAATTTAAATGGTTATTCCCATCACCATAGAAGGTGGCCTATTGCATGGATGTACTATCATATTTTGATTGTAGAAGACATAGCACCGGCTTAGCTTTGCATCCCTTTTAAACTTCTCCCTGCACAGAGGTGCTTCTAGGTACAGGCTGGGCAGGGAAATTAAGATCTTTCATTTTTAGGATAATTCGGGCCCAGCACCAAGATCCCCAATTATTAGAAAGTAACTGCTTATCCTAGTGATAAGCGATCAATCTGCAAGAGAAAACCCTTTCAATGTATATAGCCACCTTGATGTGCTGTCTTTCCGAGAAATTCCTGAGGTTCAGGAACACAGTTGAAGTTTTTTCAAGTCAATTTAATCGTTCATATATCTTACTTTATTTAATGCTATAATGCTGCACCATGTGGACAAGAATACACAGCTGTGGATGCAGAATTTTTCAGGCTACTAGGTTCACACCAGTGGTAAAGAGATCCCTGCCAAAACAGCCTGCTGGAGCTCTCTGGATCCAACATTGTTAGATGCAACATTGTTAGAAACATTAACAATAATGGAGACTGGCAGAGATCCGGCTGCAACACGGCAAATATGCTGAGAATTGGTCGGATAAAAGACGCTGCACGTAAGGCTGTATTAAGGCATATGTGTGCTGTAGGAGTCTCCATCCGGTGTCGTATGCTGGCAATATTCCCCCCTAAAGCAATAATTCCATAATATTACTGGTGATGGAATTTTTTCTGTTGAATTTTGAATAAATCTAAAAGAATAAGAATATTGATGAAATCAAAGTCATTGAGGTACAGTAAAGCCCCTCTGAATGGCAAACGTTCTCTACATCTCAGTAAATATACATTTAGGGATTTCCCTGGCTGTCAATGCTTTTTATGTGTCTAATACTTTGATGATTCAGGTTGGTGTTATTTTGCTGATTTCACAGCAGACTTACTATTATTCCCACTTTGCTCAGAGTCATCCAGCAATTAGCTTAACAGATGATCATTGATGTGATTTACAAGGTCTGTTTAACTACTATCTGATGAGTGTTGGAAGGTGGGAAGCTGCTGGATAACCATTTATTTGTGATTGGAGAAGTCTTCAGCTACAGTAAAGGCCATTCTTAGCTTCACAATGCCCACTCCTCACAGCAAACAATAGTTCATTGATATCATTCTGTAGTGAACTTCTTGAATTCAAATTTAGAAACCAATAGTTGATATCTGAGAACCGTGGAAAATCTTCTCCAAATGGTGAACTTTCCTGTAGAGCTTTGACTGCTGTCTGCCTTAGGGAATTCAGTTCCTTCTGGATTTGGATAATTGCTAGGGAGCTAAAGTAACTTCATATCGTTCAAGTTCACTTGCAGCAGTTTAACACATGGACACTTTTTCTTTTTATTCTCAGTCTACATTCCTTACCTACACATTTGGTATATAAAATCCTAAGGCACATAATGAACTTAACCACTTCATTACCAGGTGTTTACCTCCCTTCCGTACCAGGCCAGTTTTTCAGTTTCTGAGCCAACCTACGTATGTGTATTTAATATTTTTAACAGGACACATTATACCTTTCTTTTGTGACATTAGATGGCATATATAATATTAAAAAATAACTGCATGAAAAGCTGTGAAAATCATGAAAGAAATGTATATTTCTCCTTTACCAATACCATATGTTTGTACTGTAAAAATTGATGCAATTTGTGTAATTAATCAACTGCAAGACTTCAAAAGAACTGGAGCACATTTTGGAATTCGGCTGCCTTTTTTCTGGTTCAATGACACTGTACTGCCAGTACAACAGACTGTTGTACAGAGCCAAAACATCAGTAACTCCTTCAAAGTGGCTATTTTTATTTTTATGTTGACCCCCTAAAATATTTATCTTGGGGAAATTTGGACATTTTAAACATTTGGCTTTAAAAAAAATGCATTTGTTACTATATTTGAAAAACATGAATACCTATATTTAAACATTTATTTTTAAATAAAAAGGATTTTTCACTTTTTATGTATTCATTTTTTCATGGGAAAATGTGAATTAACTCCTTCCTGCCCTGACTGTAGCAGGAAGGAGTTAATTCACAGACAGCAGGATCACAGTTTAAGGGTTTGTCTGGGGTCCGAGCTGAACCCAGACATACCCACATTTTCACCCAGGAAGCTCCCCGTTATAAGCATTGGAGCATTTCATGGCATTTTATGGAGTTCTGGTGACGTACCGGGCTCTCCATAAGGACTGCTAGGCGTAGGCTTCAGCCCAGCAGTGAGCTCGGTGACATCACCGGCACTAATGGGCAGGCTTTAGCGCTGCCTTAGCCTTCTTTGGTCCTTGTATGTTTCAAGACGTAGACATTTGCTACGACCATTCTAGCGAAACTATGTAACTTTGCATGTACATCCATATTTACTGTACCTTGCAATATATGTTATGAACCTGATTAAGTTACTATGTTCTCTGTTATAAATAAAAACAGATTTGAAACAAAATGTTGGTATGTTTGGGTTCAGATGTGAACCCAGACAACCCCTTTAGCTTTACAACCAGCAAGGGTCTTTGTCATATCAAGAATTTTAGCTGAGAGCAACCTGCCAGCTTTTCTTTACAGCTGAAAGCCTGTCACAGTGATCACCTGCCAGGAGACCACTTTGGTTGGTCGCTGAAGCATAAGGTGCAACTGCTCTCCTAGTTAAACGGTTTGGCCTAGCTATACACAGGATAGGTGATAAGTATGTGATATGGGGTGGGGGGGGGGGTAATCATGGGAAAGTCCTTGGAGTGGATGATGTAATGGTGCACAAGCAAGCTGTAACTCAATTCTTCTCTATGGGACTGCTGTTGATAGCCAAGTGCTGTATTTTGCTTCTCTTTGGAACTCCCAAAGAGTGCTCCATTCACTTTGGAGACTCTGGGACGTGGATAGATAAGTTCATAGCCACATAGTTCGTCCTGCACTGCATTCATATCTTTAATCGATGCAGAACAGGTGCAGTATCAGTATTAACTCTACAACCATCAACCACTACACCCCAACAGATACACCACCAGATATATAAAGCAATACCCCCAGTCAATCTACATCACAATATATGTTAGATATTCACCCATACAGCATTATAGACCACAAGATGTATTCGATATGAACCAATAATACACCAGATATATTAACTTCTAGACTACCACAAAACTACCATAGATAAGTAATAATCCCTAAAACACCCTCTCTAAATCACCTTAGACTACCAGAAACCCTAAACTCTCTAAATCACTAGGTATAATACATAAAAAAAAAAATAGAACACCAGGGACTCATTCAAGTTTCAATTATTGGGCCAGATCTTCTGTCTAAGAGGTATAGATTTTATACCAAATATTCCAGTGCAGTATAGCAGGACAGACTGCATTAAAAGAATCCCATGGAATCTCTCAGGTTTTTTGGCACGATCACCATACTATTAGGCTACATATTCATGTAGTGCAGGAACTACTTTACTTGAAGCCATTTTATGATATTCATGGCATCTCGCAATTAGCTGTTGTATTGTATAGAGTACATTCCACAGGGGATATTTTACAAGATCTTGTAATTAGTATTTATACCCCAAGTAAGCGGATGGCATTGTCGTAGATCAAAGGAGTGCTCACAAGTTGCCCACCATACTAAGCACAATAAACATAATGACTGAATGTTGTGGTGTCCAGAATAGTAATATGTAGCAAGTGAATATGAATATAGCCAGAAAGAGCCTATTCATCCAAACCTCATAAATTCAGGACGGTGGAAAATGTATGAGGAGGAACTCCCAATTCATGAAAAAGTCAAACCAGCAGACACAGGACTAAATGTCAAGTGATGATTTGTGTTTAGTCATGAGGAACAAAGAGCTGTGAAAATAAGGAATTAGACACTCCCAGAAAAAGAGAGAACTACAAGGAAGAAAAAATATAAGAAACTGACTTTTCAGTTTTATTTTCCGGATTTTGTGCTTATCAATCACATAACTAGACCCCAGGTTAAGCAAACAGCATGAAGACCGGGCATGTATGCTAGGTAATAAAAAATAAAGTGGATGTATTATGAATACATTAAGAGATTTGGCTCATCATGATGTTTTTGGAATGTCAGTTTCATTTGTATCAACAAACCATGAAAAAAGAATAATAATCATACATATTAAGACAGTCTGTCACAAGAATCTGCTAGAAAGGTCAAATCTTATGCAGATTTATTAAAGGGGCTGTCCAATTTAGACTTACAGCGGTGCTGGGCTTTCAACAAACTTTGCATTAGGGCTCATTCAGACAACCACATGAATGAGTCTGTATCCGTTCCGCAATTTAGCAGGATGGGTGCAGACCCATTCAGTTCAATGGGGCCTCAAAAGATACGGACAACTGTGCCGTTGTTCCGTTCCGCGTCCCAACATAAAATATAGAGCATGTCCTATTCTTGTCCACAATTGCGGACAAGAATAGGCATTTCTATAATGGGCCACCCTTTCCGTTCTGTATGTTGCAGAACACACATGGATGCCATCCGTGTTTTATGGATCCACAATTTGCAGACCGAAAAACACAGCCTGGTCGTGTGAATACACCCTTAACCCCTTCAACCCCGAGCCTGTTTTCACCTTCGTGACCAGGCCATTTTTTGCAAATCTGACATGTGTCACTTTATGTGGTAATAACTTTGGAACGCTTTTACTTATCCAAACCATTCTGAGATTGTTTTCTCGTCACATATTGTGCTTCACGACAGTAGTAAATTTGTGGCAAAATATTTCATTTCTATTTATAAAAAAAATACCAAATTTACCAAAAATTTGGAAAAATTTGCAAATTTCTATTTCTCTACTTTCAAAATACATAGTAATACCTCCAAAAATAGCTATTATTTTACATTCCCCATATGTCTTCTTTAGGTTGGCATCATTTTATAAATGTCATTTTACTTTTTTGGGACGTTAGAAGGCTTAGAAGTTTAGAAGCCATTTTTCAAATTTTCAACAAAATTTCCAAAACCATTTTTTTAAGCACCAATTCAGATATAAAGTGATTTTGAGTGGCTTACGTAATGGAAACCACCCATAAATGACCCCATTTTAGAAACACCCCTCAAATTATAAAAAAACTGCTGTTACAAACTTTGTTAACCCTTGAGGTGTTCCACAAGAACTAATGGAAAATGGAGGTGAAACTTCAAAATTTCACTTTTTTAGTAGATTATTCATGTTAATATTTTTTTTCTTGCAAAACAGCAAGGGTTAACAGCAAACTAAACCTCAATATACATTGCTCTGATTCTGCAGTTTACAGAAATACCCCATATGTGGTGGTAAACGGCTCTATGGGTTTGTGGCAGTGGTCAGAAGGAAAGGAGCGCCATACGGATTTTGCTAGAATGGTTTTTAGGCACCATTTTGTAATTGAGAGACCCTGACGTACCCCTACAGTGGAAACCCTCAAAAAGTGACCCCATTTTGTAAACTACACCTTTCAAAGAATATATTAAGGGGGGTACTGGCCACTTTGACCCCCTAAGTGTTTTACGGAATTTGGAAACACTTGGCTGTGAAAATGAAAAGTTTCATTTCTTCTAATAAAATTTTGCTTTAGCCCCAAATTTTTCATTTTCACAAGGGGTAACAGGAGAAAAGCACCCCATAATTTGTTCCCCATTTTCTCCTGAATACGGCAACACCCCATATGTGGTGGTAAACTGCTGTGGGGGACATGGCAGGACTCAGAACAGAAGGAGCGCCATATGGATTTTGACGTACAGATTTTGATGGATTGGTTTGCGGGAGCCATTGATTTTTATTTTTTTGAGTTATTGTCTTATGTGGGGGCTCATTTTTTGCGGGATGAGGTGACGTTTTCATTGGTACCATTTTGGGGTACATAAGACTTTTTCATCGCTTGGTATTACACTTTGTGAGTCAAGGTGAAAAAAATAGCTGTTTTGGCATAGTATTTTTTAATTTATTTTTTTTTACAGCATTCACCTGAGGGGGCAAATCATGTGATATTTTTATAGAGCAGGTTGTTACAGATGCGGCGATACCCAATATGTCTAACATTTTTATTTTTGGAAAGTTTTACACATTAGATGCATTTTTGAACAGAATAAAATCTTTTTTTTGTGTTGCTATTTTCTGAGAGCCATATTTTTTTTATTTTTTGGGCGATTGTCTCAGGTAGGGTCTAAATTTCTGCGGGACGAGATGACGGTTTGATTGGTACCATTTTGGGGTAAATACGCCTTTTTGATCGCCTGCTATTACACTTTTTGTAAGGGAAGATGACCAAACAAGGCTGTTTTGGCACAGTTTTTTTTTTTTTTTTTTTTTTACTGCGTGCACCTGGCGGGGTGGATCATGTGATATTTTTATAGAGCCGGTCGATACAGACATGGCGATACCTAATATGTACCTATATACCTAATATATTTTTATTTTTTTCACTATTTTTTACAAATTTTTTTTATATTATTTTGTGAAAAGGACACTTTTTTTGGGGAACTTGAAACTTTTTTTGTAAAACAATTTTTTCACTTTTTTCACTTTCTTTTTTTTACACTTTTTTAACTTTTGGGGTCTGATCCCCTTTACAATGCATTACAATACTTCTGTATTGTAATGCATTGGCTGGAAGTGTATTACATACGGTAATACACTTCCAGCTTACTGCCTGTGAGATCCAGGGGGCTGGATCTCACAGGCTTCCGCAGATAGCAGCCGGATGCCATCTAAGCCATCGGGTCCCCGTCACAGCAGCGCGGGGACCCGATGGACACCCCTTCCCACCACCCGCATCGCATGTGCCGCGGTCAGCGCTGACCGCGGCACATGAAGGGTTAATACGCCCACATTGGTGTTTTCATCGATGCAGGCGTACGCAGAAGGGGTCTGGCTACTTGGAACAGCCGGCCCCCCACAGCTGATCGGGCGGGCGCAGCTCCTGCAGCCGCCCGGTTAGCGCGCCGCAGCAGTACGGCGCTGGTCGGGAAGGGGTTAAAGGAGTTGTCAGTTATTTTTTTGTCCTTTGTATGTTTCTAACTAGTCAAATACAACAGCTTTTCCATACACTTTCTGCTTCTAAGGCCTCTTTCACACGAACGTTGCGTTTTGCGGTCCGCAAATTGCGGATCCGCAAAAACAACGGATGGCATCCGTGTGCATTCCATATTTTGCGGAAGGAACAGCTGGCCCCTAATAGAACAGTACTATTCTTGTCCATAATACGGACAAGAATAGGACATGCTCTATTTTTTTTGTGGCCTACGGAACGGAGCAACGGATGTGGACAGCACACGGTGTGCTGTCCGCATTTTTTGCGGCCCCATAGAAATGAATGGGTCCGCATTTTTCATGTTTCATGTTCGTGTGAAAGAGGCCTTAAGCTGCTGGTTTCTTAGATTTAACTCAGGGTCACATGACCTGTGATGTCAGCTTATCTCCCTGCTGTGTGATGTTTCGTGCACAAGCCTCAGAGATCAGATAACAGCCTGTACACCAGACGTCACTGTGCTGGCCACGCCCCCCCTGCTGCTCTCTCCCTGGATTCTTGCAGATAAAACATTAACCCCTTCAGCCAGAACACACTGAAGGCTTTACAACAGCAGCTGCAGATGTAAAGAGACACAGGATCTGCCCTCCTCACCCTACAGACACAAAGCTTATCTGGAGGAGATGCAAACTACAAGTACAGGTAGGGGGGAGATCATGTGTGTATCAGCAGTTTCATTGTACAGCTGGGACTTGTAGTCCTGCACATACAACATGCTGCTGAGCATCTCAGCAGGCAGACATGTCACTCAGCACTTGTATTCACTCCTTTTACAGAGAGGGGGGAGGGGCAGAGATTGTTATTCCTGCAGGTAAACAAAGGCCAGAAGAGAACCAGGGAAATGAGGAAATAGAGATTTTTTTTTGCCTAAAACTTGCTTAACTTAGTTATATATTGCTGCCCATCAGATTTACAGTACTATATTTTTTTCATAACTCGAACAACCCCTTTAATCAATATACCTCATACACAAAGTGCTATATGACGGGGTCACCCAGTAAAACTACGGTGCCGTGTTGGGCTAACACTCAAACCCCTTTAAATGGCTTTAAATGTGAAAAATAAAATATAATATATTTTATATGTATTGAATTCGTGGGCTTGTTTTGTTATGATCCCTTTAATCAATAGTACAGTGTACGTACACGAGGAATAACACTATTTCTGTCCAATATATCACTTATGTCTGGCATTCCTTAGCAGTTCTCCTTTGTGATTGCTAAATATCTGGTTTGCATCTCTCAGACATGGTGGGTGGAGACTAGCTGCCATCCCCAACACACAAAGTAGAGGAGAATCTCCTTCCTAACTGTATCACAGACACTGAGAAGCAACCCGAGGATAATGGAGGACATTACAGAGAAGTATTGACCTTTATTTTTATGAATTAAACACTTCTAATGAGCTATAAACTTCCTATGCAGCTGTGCAGTCTGCTTGTCTGCATGTATCTCCTCAGCTCCTCCTCCCTCCGTAGATTTGCATTGACATGTGTAATAGGATCACATCCTGGATGGGAAAAAGGGCATTTTTTCAAAGTGAAAAGCAATTAGAAGGGAAGAAAGCTGGTACACAGCGGATAACAGGACAATTAGACATTTCTCACTGATCAAACATATTAGAGTTTCTTGTGGTCAGTTTATGTTACCAATTTATGCAAAGTTGTGTGAAATATAAGTAAGCATTTAGATATCTAAAAATGCCATAAACAGTCATGTTTGGGCAATAAAAGCATACTAGCTGTGTCACTTTATGATCACGTCAAGCAAGTTTCTTAACAACCCAACAAGGGTTCTGTTGCACTAGAATTGTACTTTATTGAACAGACTAAAGTGGAAATACATGTTAAGGCAAAAGACAAACAAAGCACAAACAAAAGGAGGAACCTAGAGAGAATACACAAAGAGTCTATCTAGATTTCTGAATAATGTTCATATACACCAGGAAAACATTTTTGAAAGGGCCCCTTTATTACATAAGTCTATGCTATATACAACTTATTGGCGCATTTATGCAAAGTTGTAGCAAACTTGTCTTAAAGGATATAACTTAAATCTTTACCAGTGACTCAGGTATGACAATGTAGTGCACTTTATGACACATCAAATATTAGTGATGGGCATTTTCTCATGACATATAAATAATGTTCATCAAAATCATTGAATTTATGCTCATTTAAGTTGACACATAACATAAGCATATTAAGATTATGTACATGAGCCTATTTATTAACATAGAATTGTTACAAATATACTAGCATGGAGATATGTGCAGTTATCTTTAGTCTACCTCCATGATGAGTGACAAGGCAAGTTATGTAATGCAAAAACAGTCCAACAACATGACCAATCCAGTGTCCAGCAATGGATTCTTGGTAGCCCCAAACAACAAAGCATGTACTAGACTTGTTTTTAGTTCCCAGTTTTATCAGCAATCTAGGTAATGTAGGTCAATAAATCATTGTTCCCAAAGTTCACTTTCCAACAATCACCCTAACAAGATTTTAAGGTTTCAAAATTAAAAAGCACCTCATTCCGCAACCCGGCCAAACTGAAAGAACCTAAACTAAGTGTAACCAGATATCTCAAAACGAAATTGTTAGATTAATTATTCAAACATCTGAAACTGAAATTTTCATTTTAATCATTTCCTCTCCCGTCAAAATAAAAACATACACCAAAGGCACAATTTTACACATTTGCCAAATTAAAACCCTTACACCATAACTTACAGCAGATAGTGGAAAACACATTATACACTCTTAAAATCAAATGAGTTTAAAGGGTATGTCTATTTTTCACATCCATTTTACAATAAATCCAAACAAAAAGATGAGCAACTCTGTAAATAGATTGTTTTACTTGTACTGATCCTGAGTTACAGTCTGTATTATACTACAGAGCTGCATTCACAATTCTGCAGATATGAATGTCTTTGTTGGCTCAATGCCAGCATAAAGTTCTCTGGTGGTTTTGTTGGAACTTTACACCAGCCACTATATAGGTATTTGATGTAGAAAATATATTCCTCACTATTTTATAGGACAGTGCATCTCAAACTGTGAAGCGGCATCACCAGTGAGGTGTCCCCTACTTGTTGTTAAGGCTCAACAGAGGAGGCATTTGATCATATGCTACACAATCATTTCTGTGGCTGCAGAAATCTCTGGTTTAGCAACATGATTTGCACCTCTAATGATGGACAAGTCAAATTGAGCAATATTTTTAATTTTGGAAGGAAATATGACAATGGGTCAGGCATCACCATGTTCTAGAGGCCTCAGTAGAAAAATTTGAGAAGCCCAGTTATAGTAGGCATCTGTCTGCCGCTGAGCTGGTCATCTGTACAGTAACATCCAGAACTGTGAATGAAGTTTTTGACTATAATACAGGCACTAACTGAAATGCAATGCATTTTCAAAGTTACACAACACAAAGGAAATGCAATACATTTGCAAAGTTACTCAACTAGTGGTGTTCACAAATGGGCATTCCTGACCATATGCTGAAAATACAAACTGATATAATGCTAAAATGTAAGGTCGTCCATAGGAGAAACAGATATAGTTTTAAAGCCTCTGGTAAATTGGTCCACCAAGCAAAATTTGGACACTGCTACTGCTATGTAGCCTTTAATTTCAATATATTAATATTTTAGATTATATTCTTAAGTGCTCAGGCTGAGTTAATAGTTTCTAATTTAAAATATTTGAATAATGTGCAGACAACAGACCATAACCATATAGTAACAGAACACTGCGATACTAGAAATTGTAGAACCTACAATTTAAATTGTACAACATATGATTCTTCAGAGATTGTACAGGTAACACAATGTCTAAACAGTTATTCATATTCATTTTCTGACGGCTCACAGAAATGATGATTTAGAAGTGTAGCTCCTTTGACTAAATAAATAGCAAACTGATTAAATAGTAATTTGCTAACTTACTTTAGTGCACCAGTACACATAGTGGTTTTGAACAGCGCAATGCATGGCCAAACTGTGTATGGTTTTACAGCAATTTGCCATGGTTTTGTGATGCTGTTTTTGGTCACACCGCTTGTAAATGTGAAGCACAGAGTTTCGATGTGCTTCACCTGACCAAGGTTGCATTGCCGAAAGCCAAACTGTAAAACATTTGCTTTCAACATGCAGATCATGACAGTCGGGCACAAACTGCTATGTGTATGGGGACACCCTTAACTATAGAAAATGCTTCCCTAGCTGTGGAAAAGACTTGAATTTTGGGATGCAGAATTACTGTGGTTTCATCTCCACCTCCGATTACAGACTGGGCCAATTCAGAGTAGTTTGAAGATGAGAGAATGGGTTAACTGAATTTATAATGAGTTTGATTTTTGCCACTTTAAAGGCAATCTGTTATCCCGATGATCTTGGACTATTATCCACAGTAATACATGCACAGATCTGCAGATAAAGAGTCAAGATCACTATCTTTTATTTTCCTACTGCCCTCTATTACCCTTCTGTCAGCACTCAAAGCTGCACTGCTGTGCAGTACTAACACAATGGAGAGGACTCATGTGCGCAACACAGCAGTCCTGACAATGCATTTAAACATGATGGACGACATGCGTTCATCTGAAATGCGTAGCATGTGAACTAGCACTTTATGGATCTTTTTAAGAAGTGACCAATAAAGAATCATTTTATCAAGACGCAGTGCTGGATTTCTCTTATCAGTACTGAACCGTTTCCGGAGCGGCTTCTCCGCGCACCATCACATTTTCCTGGGATTTGAACCTTGCAAAGTGGTTTAGTGGTGAGCTGTATGACCTACCTTCATCTTTGTTTATTTGAATGTACTTCAACGCAGCTCTGAGTGCGGACAGCATGTGATCAGAGGGCCGTAGGAAAATAAAAAATAGTGATCTGCACTTTTTATGTGCAGCACTACTCATGTATTACTGTAGATAATGGTCCAAAATCGGGTGACAGAAGGGTAAAATTCTCCACAGTTCTTTCACCACTGCCCACATGTGCCATTGTAGTGAACAGGAATTTTATAAAACACACGTTCACAATGTGGCTGAAAAACCTGTTGCTGTAACCATGTTTTGTCACAGATTTGTTGGGGTTTTTCCGCCCAACTTCGCTTACAAGGACATTTTCTAGAACTGCTTCCTTTACAGTACGCCTGTTTTATGGAGAGCTGCATGGATAGAATATTAGTTTCTTCTAGGACAAGGTCCAGTGCACTACAATACAGCGAACAGGTTTTTACCAGAACAATCTACAAAGCATACTGGATAAAGAAAACATGATAACATATTTTATCTGATCCTGCAATGGTTTATAGAGTTATTAAATTACTACATAAGGGAGACATAAACTTATCTAACATATCTACCATTCGTTTGGAGTCTGCTCCTCACTTCACCTGTAGGTATTTTAGTAATGATTGGCAAAACATCTTAAACTGAATCTTAAAGGGCTTCTGTCAGCAGATTTGTACCTATGACACTGACTGACTTGTTACCTGTGCACTTGGCAGCTGAAGGCATTTGTGTTGGTCCCATGTTCATATGTGCATGCAATGCTGAGAAAAATGAAGTTTCGATATATATGCAAATGAGCCTCTAGGAGCAACGGGGGCGTTGCCTTTACTCCTCTGCATCTGCCAGGCCCTCTCCACTTTATTGACAGGGTCAAGGAGGTGTGATGATGTTTTCACTGGCTGGCCCTGTCAATCAAAGTGCAGAGGACGTGGCAGTTAAAGAGAGAGCAGAGCCTCTAGGTGTAATGGGAACGGCCCTATTGCTCATAAAGGTTCATTGGCATATATTAAAATATCATTTTTCTCAGTAATGCCAGCATATAAGAACTTGGGACCAACACAGATGCCTTCAGTTGCAATTGCAACAGGTCATCCAGTTTCATAGGTACAAATCTGCTGACAGATGCCCTTTAATAAAGTTACATACTATTTATATGCAGCACTTTTACATAGGAAATCGAGCAGTATCACTTTAACAGTCATTCCTACACTGTTCATGAGAGCCTGTTATGTCTGTTATGTGTTTCAGTGGTTAACGCAGCAGGAGCAGAAGTGCCTCCTTAAATAGACTGGACTCAATGCTATGTTCTGCCACACAAGCCCCAGGCAAAACCAAATAGAAAAATCAGGGGGAATAACTGTGTGTGACCACATACTCCCTAACTGCGTTTTAACATGCTTGAAGGACTGGCTCATCTAGATATGTTCTGTCTAGACAGAAAAACTCCTAGCATTCAGTCAATGTGTTCGCGCTGTCTCAACCCTGTGCAGCTGACATATAACATGATTAATTAAAGGGGATGTGACAGTATAATAGGGTGGCTGTTCGAGTGCTAGACTGGAGCTGCTTGTTAACACTGCTAACATGCCACTGTTAAGTCCAAAAAATCTCTTTAGCAGCTTTACAGTCGTTTCTTGATGAGTTTTTCCAGTTTTCGTATCCTTGAGGACTCCTGCTCAGGGGTCGGAGTTTGTAGAGTCACAGAGTTGTTTTCAGCGCCGGAAGGAGGATTTGGAAGCCTCTGTCGAAAGAGGTCAAGCATGCTGCTCTGCTCACTCCTCTTCAGTCCCTGATGGGAAACCAAGAGAGCATGAAACAGTGGTAGAAAAGAGAACAGTAGCATGTACATCATTAATGTCATAAATCAGAGTAAGAACATGAAAGGTGAATGGAAAAAAAATGTGTCCATATATTATCTCTAGCAACAAAAAGTGAGAAAACAACTAAGGTTTCCAATGCAGAGAGTTAGAAAGGTCTATATAGGGAGCATACAATTTCAGAGACTCTAATATGGAAAAAAAAAAGGTGGGGGAGACAGTGCAGCTGTCTCCTGTGCCTACACAGCCCTTCATGACAACCCACCCATGTAACTAAGAGGGTAGCACAGGAGCATGCAGTACACTGAGCCAGGTATTGGAATTTTTTTGGTAAATGTGAGTTTCGCAGCACTGAATTACAAAGTGTTATATATGTGTGTATATATATATATATATATATATATATATATATATATATATAGTATATAAAGGATGATAAAGCTGACCATGCTAGTTACTGAAACACTACACAAAGCATTAAATTCAAAGTAATGCTCTCACGTGGATTTGGCACCATATAACCAAACCAGCTTCTAAATTATTACATTCTTTAGAAGGGTAAAAATATTTTTGCAATTACGCTTGGTTCGTTCCCTTGCATATTGCATTTGAAGGCTATATGACGTGTAAGTAATAGTATAGTGAAATATATCTTTATTAAGCCAGACTGCAATCAATTTACATCTATAGAACACTATATGTCTGTACTTTGGCTGGCCTCTATGTGCTTAATGAATTCTACATTTAACTTTGATGAAAGTGCTGACCAGCAGAACAAAGTAATCTAGCAATGGCTAAAAAAGAACAAGACTTATCAGGAAGCAGATGTTCTCAAAACACAGGCTTCTTCTACCAGAACTAAACACCCATCAGGCACATCTGAAAGCAGTAGAGTATTTAGAAACCTAGTAATCAAATTCAGTCTAAGCACGTTACTCTCCTATTTCCATTCATACAATAAATAGAGGCTATTCCCTAAATGGTATCACAACATCCTTTACGAAGAAAAGTATAAAGTGGACATGGGCCTTCTGACATTGTAGTGCTTAGCATCAAACACTTGACCATTTCCTGGGTTATGGTATCCCGAAACACTCCGTAACTATTATGAACCCACAACTTACTTCCTATTTTCATAGGGCATGTGTTGTTACTATTTTATGTCTACAGCTCCTGCTCAGACCTATGTATCTCCATGGTAACAGACTACAAACACTCTACTTTTTGTTCGCCCACTGAATATATTTGGTAAACACCCATAAAGACAATTTGTGCATATAGCAGATTTTCTTTTACTCAGTCCATAGCAATGATAAAATAAAGCGTCTAAACCATATTTGCTGATGTGTGGTCAAACTACTAAAAGATAAAATAAAATACCGATATTTTAAATACTAGTTTGGAAATAAATGTAGGTGTTTCTTTTCCCCAGACAAATTTTATAGGCTGATATATCCAAAGGATATACAAATTCTTCATAAGATATTAAACATGAAATATATTATTACTGTAGCAATCGGTCACTTGTTAGTCCTTTCTGATAAAAGTACAACAATACCGATTGGACACATGCTGGCGTTATAGATATAACCATACCTTAAATCAGTTATGTGTATACTAGTACTTCTACACAATATGGGCACTTCCATTTTGGGGGATAAACAAAACAAATCTCACTAATGCCACTAACTGGCAAGTTAAAAGAGTTGTGCGATAAACTACTTTTCACTGTAAAGTTAGTTTAATCAGTTACTCTAGATCCCATTCCTCCATGGATAGATTTTTTTTCAAGTTTACCTCATTAGCAATTTTCTCTTATCCCCCACGCTTGAATCCAACTTCTTGGTTTGTCAGGAGTCTGCTGTCCCATCATGCCTTAATGCAGTAATATGTGTCCTGACATCAGTAGGTCATGTGACAGTAACCACTCCCCTTACTACATTACAAGGCTCCACTGCAGGGCGTAACTTAGGCCACTTTCACATTAGCGGCAGCACGGATCCGGCGGGTGAAGGGTGCCACCGGATCCGTGCTGCCGCAGGTACACGTGAGGAGCTGGAGCAGCGCGCCGGCCCTATACGTGTCACATACACACACATATACACACACACATACACACACACAGACATACTTACATGCTCCCAGCAGCTCCGCACAGCACAGGAGGAGGAGGACGGCGCGCACATAGGAAGATTCCCCACAGCGCCCTCTGCTGGAGGGAGAATCTTTCTTTGAGTGCGCAGTCCTCCTCCTCCTGTGATGCTGGGAGCATGCAAGTATGTCTGTGTGTATGTCTGTGTGTATGTGTCTGTCACGTGTGGTGTGCTGTGGACGGATCCGTCATGAACTCCATTGAAAGTCAATGGAGGATGGATCCGTTTACTGAGTGTGTCACACCAAACGGATCCATCCCCATTGACTTCCATTGAGGGTCATTCTGGATCCGTCTTGGTGCGGATAAACAGTACGGCCCTATGACGGAACTCAATACCGGAATTCCAAAACGCAAGTGTGAAAGTAGCCTTACAGTAACAGATTTGCCACAGGGTATAATGGCTAATAATTTTACAATAAGGTGGTTTTGATAAATAGTGGCATTTGGGTGATCTCTTTTGGGTGGGATACATTTATATTACTGGTACAACTCCTTTAATAAGGGACACTTTCCACAGTGCCTCCTTCACTTACAGTCTGCTATGTTAAGAGTTAAAGGGGTTGTGTCACTTCAGCAAATGGCATTTATTATGTAGACAAAGTTAATACGATCCACTTACTAATGTATTGTGATTCTCCATATTGCTTCCTTTTTCCATCAAATTATACACTGTTCATCTACATGGTTATGACCACACTTTAATCTAGTACCGATGGCCGTGCTTGCACACTATAGAAAAAATCACCAGTCTATGTGTGCTCCCACAGTCCTGGCCGACAACTTTTCCTATAGTGTGCAAGCACGGCCACTGCTCCTGGAATGCAGAATGGTCATAATCATGGAAACGATCAATGAATAATGTGACGGAAAAATGAATCCAGCCAGCAAAGGAGGCAATATGGACAATCACAATACATTAGTAAGTGCCTTGTATTTCCTTTCTCTATATGATAAATGCTATTTGCTGAAGTGAGACAACCACTTCAAATGCATAAATTAAAAGTTTTGTTGACTCTCAGGATAGACCAATATTGGATTGATGGAGTCTTCCCCCACCCGTTCAGAGTAGCTGGCACTGGAACAACACAACTTCATCTATTTGCAATGGACGGAGCTGGTTACTGCAGGGCTGTTCCCACTGAAATGAATGGGAGCAACCCTGCAGTTACAATTTCCGACTACTGCTCAATGGATAATGCTGTGTCATTACGGAGCTGAAACAGCTGATGTGCAGGTTTTGATGCCCAATCCTCAGGATAGGTCATAAATATCAGCTTGGGGGGGGGGGGGGGGCTGACACCCAGCACCTCCGCTGACCTACATGATAAATGCCACTTGCTGAAGTGACACAAGCTCTTTAAAGTTTATTATGTACAGAGCACTGCATACAGTTAAAGCAAACAGATTGTAAAACACACATTAAACTAGTACCTCTTTGTTTAATTAGGGCTGTAACAAAAACGCTTATATCCCCCAAAAAATGTCAGAAGTTATTACCCTTGAAGGCAAATTCCCAGACAGTGTACTGTATGTTCATTGCATAGTCAAAATCTCAGAAATGCTCCTAATGCGTAACACGCGGAGGTGCATCCTGAGTAACAAATGGAAGCCATAAATAAGTGGCAAGGATCACTCAGATGGAAGGAATGATCTCTCTTGCTATTCTTTTACATGACATGACAAAGCGTGTTAACACATAGTATTACATCTAGCTACTTCCCATGCTTTTACCTTCATCTCCAATATCTTCTGGAAAGTCTCAGTGTTGCAATCAGCAAGCAGTTTAATGTAATTATCCACAAAAACAACAGAGTTCTCATGAGGAGCCATCACCACCTAGAGATCCAGGAGACAGACAGATATACTGTTACACACAATGACATTCCAAACACAATACTCAGGTCTTAGCCAACACAAGGTGAGATTAACAACACATACGTCTGGAATATTTTCATAGACTCCACCTGGTGTGAAATAGATTTATAGTTATTAATAATGATTAATTCGCAATAATTCTATCATTATCATTAATATATAATTATTTCATTGCATTTTATTCCCAGATCGCCTTAGGACAGAACATCATGACAAACCAACTCCTACTGCTATTACTACAAGTCAGTAGAACCAACGCTAGGATAGTTCTCACTTCACTTTTCTCCACCTTTACAGGGACTCCTTATGCTATCTCTGGTATCTACCCCTGTCTTTTGCATAAGGCACCCTGGTTCTATACTAAACACCCCTTTACACTGCCCGGTGTTTGGGCACATTATCACCAACAACTGTTCATACGACCACCGGTGATCCGCCAGTATAAAGAAGCTGCCGATTACCTGATGAACGAGGGAAATGCTCATTCATCGGGTGATGTGATAGTTTGTACGGTCATCTAAAATCATCATTTGCCGGCAGCTAATTGTGCTGTCTATACAGCACTCTGCTGTTGGCAAACAAAGATTCTTTATCACAACGAACTATGGTATTAGGGATAACTCCTTCCCATACTGTGGAGGAGATCATTGCATGTAATTTCCTTCTAGATAATTGTATTGCCTTAAATGATCCTATTCAAACAGGATCCTCCCCGATCAGACAAGTCGACCGTCTGAAAAAAGTCAATAAATTGGTTGATGGTCAAAGAAAGATAGAGTGTCACCGGAAACCATCTAAAACATAACTTTTAATGTCCAAAGATAAAAAACCTTGGTGCAACGAACAACATATATATAACAAAACAGACAGGTACAGGGTAATGGTGTGCTGTACGGGGATGCCTTAGTTGGTTAATGGGCAGAAAAGACTATCCCTTATATGCACCCTATACAGCTAAACAGCCCTGCCTGATAACGGAATGGCCGCCCCGATAGGAGGGATCCCGTGTCTCGTACCTCCTGGGGTCCCTATTGAGACCCTGACACAGGAAAGGACCCAACACCACCTTAGACCCAACACAGTGAACACAAAAAATATAATGAAAAGTCCGTCTACAATGTCCGGTCAGTAGTCAATTACGTAGAGCGAACTAATTCAGTATAACTAAATAAACATATGATAGTGGTCAAAAATTACTTAACTAAATCCGCTGGATATATATACAATATCAAATAGAGGAAAAGAAGTTAGTTCCATCAAAATACATCAGAAACCCGACGCGTTTCACTGAGTCCAGTGACTCAGTGAAACGCGTCGGGTTTCTGATGTATTTTGATGGAACTAACTTCTTTTCCTCTATTTGATATTGTATATATATCCAGCGGATTTAGTTAAGTAATTTTTGACCACTATCATATGTTTATTTAGTTATACTGAATTAGTTCGCTCTACGTAATTGACTACTGACCGGACATTGTAGACGGACTTTTCATTATATTTTTTGTGTTCACTGTGTTGGGTCTAAGGTGGTGTTGGGTCCTTTCCTGTGTCAGGGTCTCAATAGGGACCCCAGGAGGTACGAGACACGGGATCGCTCCTATCGGGGCGGCCATTCCGTTATCAGGCAGGGCTGTTTAGCTGTATAGGGTGCATATAAGGGATAGTCTTTTCTGCCCATTAACCAACTAAGGCATCCCCGTACAGCACACCATTACCCTGTACCTGTCTGTTTTGTTATATATATGTTGTTCGTTGCACCAAGGTTTTTTATCTTTGGACATTAAAAGTTATGTTTTAGATGGTTTCCGGTGACACCCTATTCAAACAGGAATAATAATATATATTGGCTATTCAGAGTTGCAGTTACTACATTTAAAGAGGTTGTCAGAGTTATTTTTTTGTCCTTTGTATGTTTCTAACTAGTCAAATACAACAGCTTTTTCATACACTTTCTGCTTCTAAAGCTGCTGGTTTCTCAGGTTTCAATGAGGGTCACATGGCCTGTGATGTCAGCTTGCCTCCCTGCTAATCTTATATTCGTGCACCAGCAGATTAGAGCCTGTACACGAGACGTCACTGTGCTGGCCACGCCCCCCTGCTCTGCCCCGGCTGCTATCTGCTCTCTTTCTAGATTCTTTTAGATAAAACATTAACCCCTTCAGCCAGAACACACTGAAGGCTTTACAACAGCAGCTGCAGATGTAAAGAGACACAGGATCTGCTCTCCTCACCCTACAGACACAGAGCTGACTGGAGCTGATCTGGAGGAGATGCAAAGTATTGTATTGTACAAGAACAGGTATGGGGAAGATCCTGTGTGTATCAGCAGTGTCATTGTACAGCTGGGACTTGTAGTCCTACATATACAACATGCTCCTGAGTATTCCACCAGACATGTCACTCAGGCCAGCTCTTGTATTCACTGCCTTTGCATAGCAGGAAGGGGGAGGGGCAGAGATTGTTATTACTGCATGTAAACAAAGGCCAGAGGAGATCAGGGAAATGTGGAAATATAGATTTTTTTCTGCCTAAAACTTGCTTAACTTAGTTATATATTGCTGCCCATCAGATTTACAGTACTATACATTTTTATTCATAACTCGTACAACCCTTTTAAAGCATGTCAATTAAAGTCGTCATGTTTTACGTTCAAGTTCCCCCTATTATGTTCAGAGAATAAGCTACATTGTAGAGGACAAACCCCTGCAAGTCTTTGAAGTGTTGGTCAACCTAATAAAATATTTTTGATGGCACTAACGCTCTGCAATTTGGCGAGATAGAAACCATTAAAAATATAAGAATACCAGTATCATTGTATTTGCCTCAAACCTAGCCAGATACATCAAAACTAATTGCCCCTTTACATGGGCCAACCGAAAATTCATTTGCCGGGAATAAACGGTTCGTTCCTGATAATCGCCTGCAGCAATCACCCCCGCTGTAGGATGGCAAGTATTTGCTGCACTGATTGTTTGTCCACACACAGATTCATTGTTTCCAAGGAGTGCATTTTGTTTGCTCATTCACTGGGTGATCTGTGGCACCGTTACACAGGGCGATTATCAGGAACAAGCCTTCCGAGGTCTTCCAGATAATTGCTGGCCATGAAAGGAACCTTAACACGTACAAACCTATCAAGTTATCTAGTCAACAATCTACCCCAAAGATCTCACAAAACATTGAGAAATCTGTTCTCTCCCAACACAGTACGTAAATTAGCAAGGCATGTGAGTTTCCTATTATTTCTGTTATCTTTATATACAGTTACACCGTATACACTATTTTAAAAGATTAAATGGGGGATATGACAGCGGTTTGGTACTTAAAAAGGTAGCAGACTGGATGATCAAAATGCTTATGACCAGCGAAACTTCTGGGCTTAAGGCCCAACCTAAATTTGGAATGTACAAAGGATGAGCTGCCAGCAGACAGCACAGCTTCCAGAAAACCCCAAAGAGCATTCCAGCTCCCTAGGGATATTTTGTGGTTTCTGGAAGGACACGAAAACTATACACAGCACTTTTTCTGCCATACTGTAACTTTAAAGAAAAAATACAATAAAAATAATCAGTTGTGTTTAAATTAAAAAAAAAAAAAAAAAAAACATTTACGTGAGTAATAAATAGCAAAGCGGGATGTTTACATCTTAACCATTATTGTACACACTACTAAAATTGTCCTTGCCTAATAGCTGTAGTAGCATGTTACAACTGAATATAACACAAACCAGGACAATCTGTGGAAGGACAATGAACAAACAAATATAATTGTTAGCATCTGATTAATATGGTCCCTCTCATTCACCATTATAGACTAGTCCGCTATGCCCCAAGTTCTTTCGTGCACAGCATATATACTGGAGTGGGAAGGTCATTTATGATGTGAAGTTTACCACTTTTTTGCTTACTTTTGTTGCAGATTCGGCCACAAAGGGGATTTGTGGACAAATCTGCAACTTTTCCCTGCTTATGCCACTTTTCTGAGGTGGCGGAAAAAGCGGCCGACTGGCCAGCTCGTCTCATTTATCATTTTCTAAGGGCCCTTGCACATGACCGTATGCGCTCTGAGACATATGGTCTGGGAGCGGGCCATATGTCCCGGAGCGGCATTGATCACGCGCACGGGAGCCCAACGTGCACAGCATCATTGTAATCTATGATGCTGTGTGCTCCCGATCAATGCTGCTCCGGGACATATGGCCCGCTCACGGACCGTATGTCTCGGAGCGCATACGGTCGTGTGCAAGGGCCCTAAGGGAGCTGGTGTATGTTTAAAGGGGTTTTCTGAGTTATATATATATTGATGACTTATCCTCAGGATAGGTCATCAATATCAGATCGGCGGGGGTCCGACACCCGGCAATCGGAAGGGGCGCTGTACCAGTGCTGCCTCCTCTTCACTGTTTACATGCTGGCCGTAACAGGGGTAGTGGTGATTAGGTGTAATTATACCTCACCGTCCCATTCATTTCTATGGGAAGAATCGCTTCCATAGACTTGTATGGAAGCGATTCTTCCCATAGAAATGAATGGGGTGGTTAGGTGTAATTACACCGACTCACCACTACCCCCGTTACGGCCAGCATGTAAACAGTGAAGAGGAGGCAGCACTGATACCGCGCACACCTCCTCTTCAAACAGCTGATCAGCAGGGGTGCCGGGTGTCGGACCCCCGCCGATCTGATATTGATGATCTATCCTGAGGATAAGTCATCAATATATATAACTCGGAAAACCCCTTTAAGCTTGTTGTATGCCACCAGAACATGCGCCTAAATTATGCAGAGGCCTCTACATAACCTATGCAAATCCACTGCCAGTGCAAGGGTATTAAGACCTGCATATAAATCGCTGGTCTTAATAAATGACCTCAATAGCTAAATAGTATATTAAAAAAAATATTTTCAAAGTAGGACCTGTGACAAAATTGTTTAATAGGTCACTTCAAATGAGTGACATCACAATACAGTGATGACATCACAACTTCCCAAATATAAATCATGATGTGCACAGCTTATGTCCAAATCATTAGACACAGTCACACTTTAAAGTAATGAGGAATGTCACAGTAGGAGGCATACCCTTAAAAAAAATATGCCTTTTTTTGAGGTCTTAAATGATGAATCAGAAAGTTATGACTCATCAGGTTTTTCACTGTTCTTCAGAACATAACTCCCATGACCCTCACTAATTTTATATACTTACTAGGAATTTACTCTTAAAAGAGACCCTCCCCACTTACTTAATGCACGGCCATTATTTTATATAATGTTTTCATTTGGTTGTTAAAGAGGTTTTCCGAGAATTAGCTGGATTTTGGAAAACCCCTTAGGTTCTGGAAATAAAAATATTTTATACATACTAACAGTCTACAAAAGAAAGTCTGTTTCTACCTTCACAGGCCACTGCTTGCAATCACAGCGCTGAATCACTGAACAAAATGTCTGCCTAAAATTGCCATATGATGTGACATCTCTATGGCCTTTTTCTTAATATCTAGAGGACCAGTGGCAGTAGAAATATTGTCAAAGCTAAGTATATTTGAAAAGTGTGTATTGCTTGCCATCCAGTATAAGTCAATAGGATGTCAAAAACCCACCCAGACCTTTGAAAATGTTAAAAGCTATGGACACCTCTAAAGGCATTTTTTGTGAAACTCTATGGCAGGTTTTTTATTAAAAAAAAAAAAAAAAAGATTTTGTTTGTCTGTATCTCAATATGACGCAGCTGGAAAATTTGTCAGATGCGCTCTCTTGATGGCTCACTCTGCAGCACTCTCTGTCTTCTCAACACTAGTCTGAGCTCAGTTCTTATCTGGTTTAAAAGGATTGTGGAGCCTGTTTATATTGACAACCTATATCAATATCTGATTGGCGGGGGCCTGGTACCACCACTGGTCAGCAGTTTGAAGAGGAGGCGGCGCTCCATGCGAGCGCTGCTTCCTCTTTGTTACACTGCCTGTCGTCTTGGAAGTGTAGTGTAATGAAAAGTACTTGCTCCATGAACTTGATGCAAGTACACTACACCACCGCTGCAAGGGAGACGACGGGCAGTGTAATAAAGAAAAAGCAGCGCTCACAAGGAGCACCACTGCCTCTTCAGCTGATTGGCAGGAGTGTTATACCCACCGATCAGATATTGATGACCTATTTTGAGGCTTGGTCATCAATGTAAACAGGTTGCATAAGTTTTAAGTGTAAATGTTGTGCTACAGTCACCATTTTTATTGCAATGGGTGAGATCCAAAACCCATAAGTCATGCTGAGGATTTAAATGCCTACCCTGGATTTTCAATTTTTGGAAGGGATCTGAAAATTTACTAAAACTCATGTGGATACATTATACTATACTTTTTGCTTTTTTTTTTGGACTTTCAGAGCCGAATCATGAAAATCAGCAGCAAATCTGTTATGAATGAATAAGGGTATAAAAAAAGTTGGTGACAAATTTCCATCAATGAGTATTTGTGATGAATAAAGGGAATCTGGAATCTGAAATCTGCACCAGCAGTTACAGATGGTATAGAATTGAGCTGTACAAAATGTCCTTTGAAAATAGATCACTTTCTCTAAAAACGTCCAACACTTGTCCTGGTAACATGGAAGAAAATTATTTGTTAAATCACTACCATATGGTTTTTTCTTAATTGTAACTGAAGTTCTCAAGAAACTGCTTCCACTGCAATATACTTGTCAAAGTGGTGTCCTCCCGTGGACGGTTTATGTAAACTGGTCTGCGCCATCGGTTTCAGACAGTCATAAAACTGTCCCAGTGTATATTTATTTTTCTAAACTTAGCAATTACTGGATAAGATGTGTAATGTTCAAGGGTAATCCCAAAAAAAGGCTAAAAAAGTTCAGAATATTTGTCCACACCCTATCCCATCTCTTCTTAAAACAATGCCCTCACTTCTAGCATATCCTCTATCTAACCTCATGGCTTTGATTTAGGAGTGCTTTTGCAGATACATCCTTCATAACTCCCTGCACATATATGTTTAGGAGATGAATTGTTTGACGCACATGATTTATAGGGTCGTATCATTCTAAATCAATTTAGAAACTTCATCTTAAATCAGGCAAAAATTCTTCTCCATCTCCTAGCCTGCTCAGGTGTAGCACTGTCCAGCTCTCATATCAGTAGAATTAAATATTGCCTACTTCAAATCATTAATCTCAGTACTATGTATTACATGGACAAAATGGTTTTGGGAGTTCAGTCTTTTTGAAAAGCTGGATTTTGCATGGATAGTGGGCAGATCAATGCAGATCATCCTTTTACCACTGACTAAGGCTAGGTTCACGTTTTGGAACTCCGGTAGAGGAACAGACTACTGAAGTTACCGTATCCTTCATAAATGGACGCCGCCAGATCGCCATTCACTATAATGGGAACCAGAGGGTTTCCAGCATAAATGCCAGCTTTCTCCTGGAGAAATACTGCTGCATGCAGCCATATTCCTCTGCCACAAAGTCCTAATTTATGCCAGAAACCCACTGGATCTCATTATAGAGAATAGCAGGTATGATATCTACCCAAGCCGGAACAGACTACCAGAGTTCCAAAAAACAGATGTGAACGAACCCTAACTGGGCATCCAGAACTGATAGTGTTCGCGTAACAAAATAGAGCACTTAGGCTACTTTCACATCTGCGCTGTTAATTCTGGTTTTGAGATCTGGCAGAGGATCTCAAAACCGGAATTAAAAGGATCCTTGCCATTTAATACATCCAAATGCATCCGTTTCAGTCAGATCTGATTGTATTAAATAAAAACTGAACAAACCAGATCCGGTACGAAAATCATTGGAAGTCAATGGGCCCAAGATCCAGCTTATATTGATTTGTTCTGTTTCACAAGCAGGGCACAAAACCGCAGCTTGCAGTGGTTTTGGGTCCGGCACCAAAAACGGAATGGATGCATACCTACGCATCCTAGTCAGTTTTGTCCTCATTGACAATAAATGTGAAAGTAGTCTTTAGTGAGATGTTTCAGGTTTGTCTGTTTTCCTAATAAGGCTTTAGGGCAGCCAAAAAATGTATAACCAGTAAGGTGGGCAATGGCACTAACAAGTATATCATCATTTCAAATAAATCTGTAAACTTAGAAAAGTAAGATATCAGACAATCAAGTTTCTACCCACTGTTAATAATGGATGAAGACAGATCTATAATTCTCTAATGAAAGGATCTGTAGCATCGTGCATGGATGTACAATGACTAATCTCCATTTTTCCAAATAACATCTTTGATTTCATTCATCCTGGTCAAACAGGTAGACATTTTAAAGATAGGTAGGTTTACCACGTTATCCAAAGTTCAGCTTAGTATTAGAAAAATTTCTCCCATTGTCTACAACCACAGAGGTCAAAGAAGACTTCTACTACATTGGTGTGAAATATTTCACAGTCTATATAAAGCCTAATAAAAATAACATGGACATAACAGCTTAGTACACACCTTCAGGATCATCTCGGCCCGAGTCATGCCTTTCACCACAATTTTTGTATAACTTGCTGGAGCTTTCCGTACTACTTGAGATCCGATGGATGGTAGGTCGAGGAGGACGGTTTTCAGAGAGTGAGTATCAAGAAGAAGCTGTAAACAAGTTACATTTGTGTTGAGGCATTTACATGTAAGCAGAATAAAATATATTAATAAAAGCATGCAATAAAAATCCATTAACCTCTAGGATGGGTTCACATCACCTTTTTTAACTTACGTTTTAACGTATACAAAAAAAAAAAAATGTTAAAGGGGTTTCCCGGATGTTAATATTGCCGATCTATCCTCTGGATAGATCATCAATATCAGATTGGCAGGGGTGCGACACTCGGCACCCCCACCGATCAGCTGTTTGAAGTGAAGACCACGCTTTGTGCGAACGCAGCCTTTTCTTGTTTATTTGCTTGCCGTCGACAGCTCAGCAGCGACCAGGTGTAACTACAAGCCATACCATTCACTTCAATGGGACAGCTCTGTAGTATTCAAGTGTATAGGAATGAGCCATCCCATTGAAATGAATGGTATGGCTTGTAGTTACACCTGCTCACCACTGCACTGCAACAGCGAGCAGGTAAACAAACAAGGGAAGGCTGCGCTTGCATGGAGCGTGGCCTTCCCTTCAAACAGCTGATCGGCGGGGGGTGCTGGGTGTCGGTCCCCCCACCAAGCTGATATTGATGACCTACCCTGAGGATTGGTCATCAAAACCTGCACATCAGCTGTTTCAGCTCCATAATGACACAGCATTATCCATTGAGCAGTAGTCGGAAATTGTAACTGCAGGGTTGCTCCCATTCATTTCAGTGGGAGCAGCCCTGCAGTAACCAGCTCCGTCCATAACAAATGGATGAAGTTGTGTTGTTCCAGTGCCAAAGCGACTCTGAACGGGTGGGGGAAGACCGTATCAATCCAATATTGTTCTATCCTGAGATTCAGCAAAACTTTTAATTCATGCATTTCAAGTGGTTGTCTGACTTCAGCAAATAGGATTAACATGTAGATAAAGTTAATACAAGGCAGTTACTAATGTATTGTGATTGTCCATATTGCCTCCTTTGCTGGCTAGATTAGTTTTTCCATCACATTATGCACTGCTCGTTTCTAGGGTTATGACCATCCTGCAATCCAGCAGCAGTACAATATAGGAAAAATTAATGAAGCCAGAAAAGGAAGCAATATGGACAATCACAATACATTAGTAAGTGCCTTGTATTAAGGGGCCGATCAGATGGCTGTAGTATTGCCAGGGGCGGACTGGGAAATTTAAGTGGCCCTGGAAAAAATACTAAAAGTGTCCCCGTTTTGTAGTCAGGTCCAAATTGATGGAAGGTAGGGCCAGCAATACCATATTGTGGCACATTATACCACCCCAACACAACCACAATCCATCACAGAATTCTGCCCAGCAGCACAAAATACATCCCCAAAAACTTCCACTGGCCAGAATTGAAGAGGACTCAGGTGGCCCTCTGGGCATCGGCTCACCGGGAAATTTCCCTGTAAGGTCTATGGCCAATCCGCCCCTGGGTATTGCGGATCCGCAATACCACAGATGCACTGACCAGCACACGGCCCGGCACCCCATTCAAAATGCCTATTTCTGTCAGCTACTGCGGACAAGAATAGGACATGTTCTATTTTTTTTCTACGGAGCCGTGGCTGCCCGCTATCATTGATGTGAACAAGGCCGCACCTATTCCGCAATTTTGCGGAATAGGTGCGGACCCATTTACACAGTTGTGTGACTGGGCCCTAACTTTATCTACATGATCAATGCTATTTGCTGAAGTGAAACAACCCCTTTAAGTGTATGCTTTTTCTGAGTTCAGCTGTATAGGGTGGGGGCATGTTATACACACTAGCACAGGCTATGCCATCAATAACTGATGAGATGAACCCCATGTACAGGTTTTACTGGATCTTTTCCCACAAAACTATATATCCAACCCATTCAGCTCCTCTTGCTCTATAATGTGCTGCTTGGCGACTGCACTGCATAAAACTTTTGGAATCCTAGAATACAAAGCCATTATCACATGCAAAAAATAGAAAGCCCATAAAAAAAGCTGTCAGAATGGGCTATATTGAGGAAAATGGACAGAAAAGAAACATGACAACTGAAACAATGGATGTTTCCTGTAAGCAGTGAAGTGACCAACCAGTTGCTGCAAAGAGGAGCAGCAGGAATAAATGAACAAGAGCAGAAGGGTTGATACTTGCAGTATCTGTGGAATATGTCAGCTCTCCCAGAACGTAAATCCTCATTATTGTAATCTACAGACCATGATAAAGTCTTTCGGGCAGCTTTGCTCAGTGATGCGTTCTGGGACAAAGGAAGGAAACCAAATGACTGTTCCACTTAGACAGTTAGGTGGCTCCACACATTCAAAGGACCACCCCAGAGTTTACATAGACTGCATTTTCTGTACCGGAGGTGTGCAAATGGAGATGAGAAAGTCAACATTAAAACCTGAACGAGACTAAAAGGCAGCAGAATGTCCCAAAAGGCTTCCAGATTTACAAAAAAATCTGTCAAGAAGCACATCCTCCAGACATTAACTAATTTTTAATTTAAAAGTTGGATCTTTCATTATTTCAAATGTTTCCATAAACATTAGTGTATTGTCAACCAAACCTACTAGTTTTGGTTATCAATCTATGGGGAGCTCTCGACTCTCACCTGACAGATGAAGTCGGGGGAGAGAAGGATCGGCCAAATGGAATTTTTTCACTTCATCCTTTTGTTCTTCCAGCAAATTAGCCATTACCAGAAGTGTCTGACAGCAGCTTTTTCCTCTCTCTGTGTATGTGCATGGGGGGGTTGGGAGAGAGAGACGATGGTCAAACAATTGGTTGCAGGACAGCTACTGAAGGTGTATGGGAACCTTAAAGGGGTTCTCTGGGAATTAAGAAAATGAAAATACTTAAATATTACTTTATTATAAATATATTCCTACATAACTTTCATTATTTATAATGGTTTGTTTTGTCTAAGGACCAATCATCAGGGAAAACAAAATGTCCGCCGTCCTATTAGTACACACAAAACCTGTCCTAATCACACAGCAGGACAAGTTACTTCACAACACTGAGGTAAAGAGGTGCCTCATCCTCCTCTGTGCTCTACTTGTCAGGGATTATGATCCTGAATATAGCTGATATGAAATTTAGCCGACTCTCTGGGGAATTTAGTTCAAAAGAGACATGAAGTACAGAGATGACAGACCGGTCAGACTGTGGTAATGTGTTGCTGTGGTAATGGAGACTGCATACAAGTGCTGCTGCTCATTATCCCCACCCTCCTCTCTGCACTTCATGTCTCCTCATCATTTCCATTCCCGCAGAGAGGAGGATGAGACAGTAACTTGTCCTCCTGTGTAATTAGGACAGATTTTGTGTGTACTAATAGGACGGCGGCCATTTTATTTCTCCTAGTGATTGCTCTGTAGACAAAACAAGCCATTATAACTAGAGATGAGCGAACGTGCTTGTAACGAGCACTGTACCGCTCGGCTCCCCTGCGCTCGCATGGGCGCAGGCAGCCGCTTCCGTCGGGGAAGGAGGACGGAAGCGGCTGCCTGGGCCCATGCAAGCGCAGGGGAGCCGAGCGGTACAGTGCTCGTTACGAGCACGTTCGCTCATCTCTAATTATAACCAATGAAAGGTATTTGGGAATATATTTATCATAAAGTAATATTTAAGTATTTTCATTTTCTTAATTCCCGGAGAACCCCTTTAAGGCTACAAGTATAACCATTTTACTAACTCTCCTCATAAAGTGGTTCCAATTTTTTAGGTTAATTTTAATTAGAAAACTTGGCATGTCCCAGCATACTGCGTTTTTACCTCCATGTGTGAAAATACCATATTAGTCTGCATTTTTTTTTAAAAAGTATGCTGAAAAAGAAAAAAAAAAAAAACTTCATAGAAAAAGATAAATGAACCCAAAATAAAGTCCATGTCCATGTGTTCATGGTAAATGGTTTTCTGGTTTTATTCAACCAGTTAACACTTATTTTATCTATATATGGAACTGTTTTGAGGCTGTGGATGCATCATGGCTCAGTTATTCAGTGGCCACTACCTGGGATGCCACCCTGATAATAAAGTATATAAAGGTCTTTTAGATTGCTGAACTCAGCAGCTGAAAGACCAGAAGACATAAATAGTAAAGGCACTCTTCTATGTGCCGATACAGTGGGCAATGATCATAAAGGAAAGGCCTGCTCTATGGGGAGGATGATTGTGACTATTCTAGTTCGCCTCCATACAGTTTGTTTGTTGGTAGCACATCCCTATTAGTATATGATGATACTTTGTGCCACATAAATGAATGGATCACCCAAAAAACCGAGTATTTGTAAGCATATGTACAAACATTTGTTCTTAACAGCATTTAGAAAGCATTAAGAAAATTGCTTTACGGCATCCCCATGGGTCATGGTCATCCTTCACCTGGCAGAAGCATCAGGATAGGTCATCAATATCAGACTGGTCGGGATCTGACTCCCTCCACTCCCGCCAATCAGTGCTGCTTCCTCTTCAACGTTTAACAGCACTCAGTCTAGCGTCAGTGCAATGTAATTACAACTGCTCGTCCCATTTAAGTTCCATTCAAATAACTGACTGGTCGGGGTGCAGGGAGACAGACCTCCATCAATCCGATATTGATGACCAGTCCTGATGCTTCTGCTCTGTGACCCCTTTAATCAGCTAATTGGTGGGGGTGTTGGAAGTTTGAACCCCACTGATCTGATATTAACATACAATATGATATACAAAATGGATCATCAACATCATTACAGCGCACAACCACTTCACACGGACTGACAGCAGTTAAATGATCAAGAACGTTCTATTCGTTGCCACAATCGCTCATCCCCATAAAAAAAGACTGCTTCCGGGCAGTAGATCATTGTTTAGACAGCACAATCTGCAAGAAACAATCATTTGGGTGACTGCATCAGTGATAGTTTCACCCAATGAACGTTTGCTTGTTCATTGGGTGATCACCAGTTATCAGAAACGAGTGTTCCTAGGAACGCTACTTCCCAATATTCGTCCTAGTCATTGACCCGTGTACAGCGACCTTAATTAAGTCTCCCACCTACAGCTATAATGAATTAACTTGAATAGGGGAATAATTTAACCTTTTTTTTATTTTGTACTGCTGTGGAGTGAGGTTTGGGATGTTCAAATAATGAATGTATACAAAAATATCAGGTAAACCACCATGCAAATTAGCTTTCCTCCTGAAGGAAGACTTCCGTAAACCAGTCAAACCAGAGACTCCTACCAAAAGAAGAGTTACCCTTCTGGAGTGATTTCTGGTTCAGTGGTATGAACTACTATTCTTCCTTCTGGAGGGAAGCCAATATGCATACCTGTTTTCCCATACAGCCTTGCCGATTAGCCAGTCTTCATACACCGTTGGATCTCTTCAATGAGAACCAATACCACCCTTGAGAAAGTGAAACAGAAATAAGAGTATGTGTTTGATACATGGAAATAAGATTGTTAACCCCCATTTAGACCAGTGAGGGACAAAGATCTCTGTGCAGCATGGAAGAAAATGCTGGAAAATATATAAAAAACAGGAAATAAAATAATGAAAAACAAAAAGGAACAATTAGCATTTCTGATTGGCGTTAACTACCAAATAGCACAAACATTAGTTTTAATTCCCCTCTAAGATATACATCAAATGGATTTATAACTTTCAGCCAGACTATGTCAACATGACATACCCTGCAGTCCAGCATTATGAAGGTCAGAAGACTTCTAACTGGCTGGGGAGTTTTTACAGTCTCTGATAAATGCTGTATACTGTTTGTATTTGCCTGGCAATAGCATAAAGTACAAAAAAGGAGGATAAATAAAGTATAAATAGAACTGCCGGGCAGGAAGCATGGATTAGTATACACAGCTTGTTCCAAAGCTTTTGAATGACACGCATTTGGCCGTGTGTATGCAAAAATGAAAAAGCAATAGCTGCATAGACAGGGTTTAAGAAAGCAGGATGATTGATGGTATAAGTAGTGATGGCAATGTGGTTTTGCTTAAATCACTTGATTTTCAGCACAACAAATGCTTAAAAATACTTCCTAATGCATGGTAAAATAAACAGTTCAATAAAGCGTAATACTAAACTGTTTCCCTCTATTTATCAAAGGACTGCTTTCCCATACTATATGTGCTCAGAGCAAAAATAACAAGGTTCATTCTTTCAATTTAAAGGGGTGTTCCATGAAAAACACCTTAAGACAAAGGACAGGGGATAAATGACTGATCAGCAGAGGTCCCACTGTTTGATGGGGCTCACTGCAGGACTCAGAAGGGGAGGAGCGTGAGTTGGCTTTTGTAGGGCATATTTTGATTTAATAATTTCAGGTGTCATGTCACATTTGAAGAGACACTGAGGTAACTCTGACCCAGCTGCTGAAAAACAACCCCACAACATGATGCTGCCAGCACCATGCTTAACAGTAGGGATGGTATTGGGCATTGCCTGGTTTCCTCCAAACATGACGCTTGGAACTGAGGCCAAAAAGTTCATTCTTGTTTTCATCAGACCAGGGAATCTTATTTCTCAAAGTCTAAGAATTGTTTAGGTGATTTTTTTGTCTTTTACTGAGGAAAGGCTTCTTTCTGGCCTCTCTGCCATAAAGCCCAGATTGGAGGAATGCTGCTGTGATGGTTGATCTTCTGGAAGTTTCTCCCATCTGCACACAGAATCTTTGGAGGTCAGCCAGAGTGTCCATTGGGTTCTTGGTCACCTCTCTTACCAAGAATTATGCAGGTTACTATGCTTTTCAGGACTTTCAGTGCAGCAGAATCCTGTCTCTGAGTTCTACAAGCAGTTTTTTCCTCCTCACGGCTTGGTTTTTGCTTTAATATGCATTTCCATGAGCAGGGTTAGTTTTTCCTTATTAATAAATTTAGAAACATTTCTAAAATTCTGTTTTCACGTTCTCATTATGGGATAAAGAGTGCAGAACGATGGGGGGAAAAGGTAATTTTATTTTTATTTTAGCACAAGCCCACAACAGAAAAAAATGGGAAAATGGGAAAGGGTCTGAAGACTTTCCGAATGCACTGTATGCCGACTGCCAGAACATTTATACTTCATGGGCCGTTGGGTGGTCTACTGGTTAAACTGCATCAGATTTATTACAGTGGCTGATGCTGAATGATAAATCTGGTCCACCTGTAGACCATCTAGTTTAACGTTATTTGTTGGCTTAATTTTACTCCAAAATTGCACCAAAATTTGGTTGCACTTTATGGAGCACGGTGGCAAATTTAAGTCATGTCTTTTTCGTATGAAGCCATAGCTGATTCTGCTAAGCCAAGCCCCTTGACAGACAAGGCATGAAAAGCATCTTAATGTGCCTAAAAAACGTGATAAATGCATGTATGGTATGGCGCATTTTCAAAAATATAATATGCTCCACTGTATTAAACTTTAGTACTGGCAAAATCATTGCTTTTACCACAGGATATGTATGTAGCTCTCCAAAGATTTCTTGCTTAGAGTTGTTTGTATAAACAGTTATATGTAATGTAACAAATCCTCCTCCTCGTAGTAGTGAAAATCAGCAAAAATGGTCAGAAATTTTAAGTTTACTTTAGAATGAGTCATTTTGTACATACAATACATTGCATTATTTATGAGACACTGGTCTTAAAGAGGCTCTGTCACTAGGATCAACCCTAATAAACCAGACATACTGGCTGGTAGAGCTCATCATGCTGATTAAAACTGTACCTTTCTTTTGTCTGTATGATAAACAGCTGCAGAGATATCAACGTTTTTTTCATATGCAAAGGAGCAATTCAAGCACTCAGAGGCGGGGCTGAATATTCGGAGCACTGCTATGTAACACCCCCTGTGCTCTGCACATGACCCCCTCCCATTGACTGACAGGGCTAGACATTAGGCTGAGGACAGAGCTTTGTCCGGGAGTTGTGTGCTAGCATGTAAATATCACATACACTATAGCTTCACCACACTGAGATCTGCTCAGAAAGCTAATACACATATCACTGCTTTATTTACAGGCACAATATATGATTATACAGACACCATTAATATAGCTGATAAGCCTAGAAAAGACAAGCAGCTTTATATGGTAATGCTATAGCTTGGTGGCTAAATGGGTGGTTTTGTATGTAGAGATCCCAGGTTTGAATCTTGGAAGTAACATTTTTTTTTCTTCCACATTTATTCCATAACAAAGGTCTATGTCTTTATTATAATTAGAAAGCTGATAAATATTACTGGTTTCTTTATAATCATATATTATGTCTGTGAATAAACCAGTAATAGGTTTCAGAAAAAAAAATATAGTATTATATTTTATATACTATATTCTCAATATAGTAAGGCCTTATTATTATATTATTATATATAACAGAAAATATATACCACTTCTGGGATTTGAACCTAGGATCTCTAGATGCAGGGCAGACCACTATACCACTAAGCTATAGCATCACCTCAGAGATTCATTGTGTTTTTATGCTAATAAGGCAACACACATCATTGGTGTCTGTATAATCATATATTGTGCCTGTGAATAAAGCAGTAATATGTGTATTAGCTTTCTGAGCAGATCTCAGTGTGGTGAAACTATAGTGTATGTGATATTTACTTGGTAGCACACAGCTCCTGGATAAAGCTCTGCCCTCAGCCTGCTGTCTAGCCCTGTCAGTCAATGGGTGGGTGGGGGGTGGCGTGTGCAGAGCACAGGGGATGTTATAGAGCAGTGCTCAGAATATTCAGCTCCACCCCTGAGTGCTTGAATTGCTCAGTTGCATATGAATAAAAATGCTGATTTCTCTGCAACTATTTATCATACAGACAAAAGAAAGGTATAGTTTTAATCAGCATGATGAGCCCTACCAGCCAGTATGCCTGGTTTAATAGGGTTGATCCTGGTGACAGAGCCGCTTTAAAGAGTTTTCCAAGATTTTGCTATCCTCAGGAGAGGTCATCAGTAACTGATCGGTGAAGGACCGACACCTGGGACCCTTACCAATAAGCTGTTTGAGAATGCAGCGGCGCTCCTGTGAGCGGCACGGCCTTCTCGCAGCTTACCAAGCATAGTGCCATAAATCGTATAGCGGCTGTGCCTGGTATTGTGCTCAACCGCATTGAAGTGAATGGGGCAGAGCGCTATACCAAGCACAGCCACTATACAATGCATGGCACTATGCTTGGTAAGCTACAAAAAAGCCATGGCTCTTCTGAATATGCTGATCGTGGGGGGAAGGAGGGGGGGGCGATCCCGGGTGTCAGACCCCCACTGATTAGATACTGATGACCGGCCTAGAGCATGGCTGGCCAATGCTTTGAAGTCCCCCTCACGGCCATTAGCCAGGTACATAACAATATAACTAACACCGGTAGCATCAAGCACTCATGTAATCAGCTGGGGACCGTAGGTCCTCCTCCTGGACATTATTGCACATAAACATGCCACCGATCACCCAGAAAATGATCAGCCACTTGTTTTGTTCTGTAAACAGGGATGTGTTGCTGATAAACCAGTACTATATTGGGATGACCAATAATTTGTTTCCAGACACCCGAAGACTGGCACATGTAAACAGCATGTAACATGACATGCTATATTTTCAAATGGCACTCAATGGCCAGAAAATTTGCCTGGGCAATGTCGACGATGGCAATGTCTCCTGTATTGCTACATGGTTATACAGTAGGGCAGATTTACTAATCATTTAGATGTTGTAGACCGGCTGTCTAGATCTGCTCCAGATTTATTACAGGTCTCAGGCTGGACAATAAATCTGGCGCAGGGATAGACACATTTGTCTAACTCTATACCAACTATTGGTTGGCTTAGTTTGAGACAGAATTTTAAAACAGAATTGTGGCGCAATTTTGGCGAAAAATTTCAGGCCACACCCCCTTTCCTGTAAAGTGACAACCTTTTTCCTGTAAGCCATGTCCCTTGTGAAACTAGGTGTAGATGCAACATTTTGGCGAAGTTTATGACAGTGTCTAGGTACACTGACATTAGTAAATGTGGGCCAGTGTGTTTGCTGTTACAATTAAAGATTTGCTGTTCCTTATTTTAAAAAAAGTATTTTTGAATTGTAAGAAAACGACTGGAAAGATCAATGCAATGAAGGAAGGAAGCAGACTGAAGTGTAAAATCTTTGATAACCACAGATCTAGACAAGTCAGGGCTACGAAATTCTGGTGGTGGTGTCAACACAGCTACTAGACACAGCTTGTCAAAAATGAAACACAGACCTATTGTGCTCGGATAGCATACCAGCTGTTCTTAGTATAGGCCCTAGGGGCATACTTTACAGTAAAGACATACGTTATAGTACATGGTCAGCAAAGACTGAATCATAGCTTGTGTAAGTATACACAAGACTTACTTTCTATCACCTAAACACCTAAAAAAAAGTCATATATTACAAAATCTGAAAATTAGGACAGAAGCCAATGTATGCTAATGATTTGATGTGGAGCCATTTTTGTGGAGGTGATACGAGAAAGGGCAGACATATTGGTTGTCATCTGTGAACTGTGAAAGAGAAAATTAAATGTAAACTTATCTAAACCTGACAACCAATAAGGCTACACTGGTCACATTTGTAAAAATGGCTGCTGCAATAACACTAAATAATGCAATTTCTCTAAAAGAAAATATGTTATACACAGAAAGTGATGGCATACCCTGATCTTAGAATAAAGGAGCCAGAGTGCTGGTTTAATGCTTTTTACTTTCAGTTTAGTTCCTACCACCAGCTGTGCAAGTAAAGGTACCGCAACCTCACTCACTTCAATGGAAATATGTTAATCCAGTGTTGGACTGGGGTTTCTTGGGCCAACCAAAGGAAACTTTATTGGCACTCAACCAGGGGCAGACAGGCCATAGAGAACTTTGCTGGTGGGTCGATGCCCGGGGGGCTCCCCAAGCCCGCCTCTGGGTACATAGCGATCTAATGTTGCCAGAATTAAATAATGCTAGGAGAATTAGGTACTTATGCACCTGGCCGGCGGTGGAAAGTGCCCTCCTGCAATTAACTGTATTGTCATCTTCAGGACAGTGATACAGTTGAATACTACTGCTGGACTGTGATATTTGGTTCTGTTGGGACAGTATTTAGTGCTGCACCACGGTATTGCTAGTCCCACCCACTTTTTTTTGGCCCTGCCGTCTGTCAGTTTGAACCCACCTACAACATAGGGCCACTGAGGTTTTTTTCAGAACCACTTTAAGTTTTCAGTCCGTCCCCGGGCCCAACTCATAAATCATCTATAAAATCTAACAAGTTCTGAATCAAAGAAATAAACTCTCGTGGCAAGTGACTGGCTCCATAGACAGCACCAAATGTTTTTTTTCTCCTGAATATTTAGGGCCCAGAGTGAGAAAGGGTATCAGAGCTTAGGCCCACCAGAAGATCCTCTGGTACTCTGGTAGGCCAGTTCAACCCTGTGTTAATCTGTGTCTCCTGCTGTGGCCTATGTCTACAGAAGACATAGGGTTGACACATGGTGTGGAGTGTTGTCACTAGCTGCCCAGTCCATTCATTACATTCTGCAACTGTGCATCACAGCCGTCAGTAAAGAGTAGGGAATGTCTAAGACAAAAATGTCCATCACTGCAATTGGGACTGCAGTAGTGGCTAAAAGCTGCTACCACAATCCCATTGAGGAAAGGATGTTGGGTGAATATACAGTAGTTATTTAGCCCTGACATATGTAAAGTGGTTACCTGACCAGACAGTGACTTTAAACGCTTAAGGCCCTATAACACCTAATGCAGGGGCGGACACAGACAGCAGTGGGCCCCTGTGCAAAGAATGTGCCTGGGGCCCCCCCTCCCCCCATATCAGTTGCTCAGAATCCCCCGCCCCCCTAATGTCTGTTAACTTGTTATTTATTTTTTTATCCGATTCCAGGCCCCAATATGTCAGTTGCGCTTCCAATTTGCTCATTCAGCCAGGCCGCCCATATCCATGCTTTGTGACAGACCCCCATCAGACTAAAAATAAATACATAAAACTTACCTCTCCTGCTCCGCTGCTCTCCATGTCCGCTGGGGTGTTCAAGTGAATCCCGGCCTGCCCTGCTGTCTCCAAGCCCGCGCTGCACAGTCACGTGACCTGACTGCGTACAGCGTCAGGTCATAGTGCGCGCTGTACGCAGTCAGGCTACAGGAGACCAGGGAGGAAGTGGCGGCCGGGGTAAGTATAAGTGCTTCTCGCTCTTCTCTACACCGGCTCTTGCATACTAGCGAGCGCTTCCAGAAGCGCTCGCTAGTATGAATGGGTGGTATAGGGCCCCCTCACACGCTCCTGACCTAAAGATAATCGTTCGGATTCGTACGAATGCTCGTTAGCGATGATCTGGCAGTGTAATACTGCCGTCAATTACCAGATGAATGAGCAAATGCTTGTTCATCGGGTAATTGGCCCCTTTTAGAAGGTTTAAAAATCCATGTTTGTCGGTGGCAGATTGTGCTGTGTAATCACGAACTGCTGCCAGCAAACAGTGATACAGTATGGGGACGAGCGCTGGCATAAGTGATCACTCCTTCCCATACTGAGGAGGAGATCGCTGTATGTAATAGCATCAGTCTCCTCCACCAGCGAGCAGACGATTGCCAGAAAGAAACAATCGCCTGCTTCATCTGCAGGTGTAGTTAAAATCCATAGAAAACAATGTAATAGTAGGTAAATACCAGATCTGCAGTGAAACTCTACATACCTGTTCAGCTCCAACCATACTAATAGGCTTGCATTTAAAAAGGTGGTTGATAAACTTTGGAATGAAGGAGCTGCAAAACAGAATTCAAAGCAAATGACTAAATGCAAATATGATTGCAGCACACAAGAAATGTCATAACTGGTTATTATGTCTGTGTTAATGTCATCATTTATTGCCATCTGGTTTACAAGATCTCTAGAGTTAAGCAACACATTGTGGTTTTGTTCAAACCTCTTTGAAAATGTTCTCCAACAGTGTGGCAAAAGCGTTGTAGCACTGTTATGTGTGGATTCACCCCATAGGATGCACCAAATCTGATCATATAACCCACTAAAAAACAGAGACATGCATGTCTGCAACTGTAAATAAGTGCTCTATGAATCTAAAGTATGAAGAAAGCAGAGAATGTTTCCTTAGTGTAAATAATATCAGCATTTTATACATTGTACTCATCACAGAAGCCTCCAACAGCCTGTAGCTGAGACAGCACATGGGAAATACAAAGCAATCAACATATTTATCTACAGAAAGGGAAAGAAATTACACCTCACATGATAATACCTTTAGAAAATTACAGGTGAATTATAAAGAATACTTAAAGGGAACCTGTCATTCCGAAACACCCCCTGAACTAGAGTAAGCGGTGTATAGTGTAAGTGATGCTGAATCCGAATATGTAAGTTTTATCTTCATACTCACTTCCATTCCGACGCTGTGCTCCCACAAACCTGCAGTAAAATACATTGAGAGGACTCTTCTTTGAGTCCTCTCCATTATGTGAGTGAGCACTGGAGTCCACGGAGTGCATTTTACTGCAGGTTTGTGGGAACACAGCGTCGGAATGGAAGCGAGTATGAAGATAAAACTTACATAACCAGACTCGATGTCACTTACACTATACACCTCTTACTGTAGTTTGGAGGGTGTTTCTGAGCTGACAGATTCCCTTTAAAGGGGTTGTGCCTTGTTTTGCAGTTATCCACTATTCTGACTGATTGGTGGAGGTCCAACCACTCCCACCAATCCTGAGAACGGAGGTTCTGTTCCCCTGATCTGATAGAGCGGCAGGGTCAACATGTGTTCTGCTGCTCCATTCATTCTCTATGAGACTGACAGAGATAGCCAAGTACAACGCTCGGCTATTTACTGTGGTCCTGTAGAAAATGAATGGAGCGGCAGAGCACATACACATCAGTTTAAAGAGGACCTGTCGCCACTCCTGACATGCCTGTTTTAATAGCTTCATGCATTCCCCATGTAATAAGAATTCTGGAACATCTATTCTTATGGCTCTATGTTGTGCCATTCCTTTATTATTTCTACTAGAAGTTATGAACGAATTGCTAGCAGTCTGCAGTAAGGGTACAGAGGGGAAGTAACAAGTTGGGGGGGTGTACCTGCACAGACTGAAAATGGCAGCACTGATTGGATAGAGTGAGTCTGTGCAGGTACACCCCCAACTGGTTACCTCCCCTCTGTACCCTTACTGCAGACTGCTAGCAATTCATTCATAACTTCTAGTAGAAATAATAAAGGAACGGCACAACATAGAGTCATAAGAATAGATGCTCCAGAATTGTTATTACATGGGAAACGCATTACGCTATTAAAACAGGCATGTTGGTGACAGGTCCTCTTTAAGGGAACAGAAACCCCCATTCTAGGGACCAATGGGGGTTAAAGTGGTTGGACCTCAACAAATCAGTCAGTTAGCTCCTAAACTTCTAAACTTGGCACAACTCCCTTTAAAAACACATCTAGTACTAGACCTTCACAATCCTCCTTTATAAAGATCACTGTACGGATAATTTGGTGAAAATGCCTCTCTGTTCAGAGTTCTACATTAAGTCATAAAAGCCAAACCAGAAATCCTTATTTTTACACAGCACTGTTTCAGCATTCCCATACTTTTTTTTCCCATGGAGCATTGCCTGAAAACTAAGTCTCCATACTTCACTGTCTCTCTTCAATGGTTGCGACGATTGGGACAGCTCCTTCATGGTTATATGGAGATGTTATTTGATTTATGAGGGAACACCAATTGGAGGCAATCAAGCCTAACCTGTGGAAACCCAATTTCATTAGAACAAGGGGTTTGGTGGAGCATCTTCCAAGACTCTCTGCCATCAGTACATAGACTGTTTAGAGTAATGTGGCTATCGGCAGATTAAGCATGCTTGCAATCTGTGCAAGACCCAGTACTGCCGTAGGTTTCTTTTCACAGACGAAACATTTTTGCACTATCCTTTGGGAGTAACTCTTTGTACAAAGGTCTGTTGGATGGCTTTGAATACAAACCCAGAATCTGTACCCAGGAAAAGCCTATTGTACACTTTGCTACTTAATGGACTATTTCCTTGAGTTCAAACTGATGGGCTATCTAGGTGGCCCGATACGTTAAGAACCGATTTAAGGATGCTATATGGCTAGCCAGGATACACCTCATCTTGAGAACGGGCAGCATGTTTGTCCGACAATACATCAGGTTGACCCCCTCGTATGGTCCAGATGTTGATGAACAGGAATAACCCCTCTCCACTTTATGTGTCTGTCTTTCAAATAAAGCTTCAGGCCTGTTATGTCCCCTCCCTTTTTTCCTATCCTTATCCTTTGTCCCTATAATTTTTCCCTTACTTTATTAGGAGATTTTATACTTTTAACAAAAAATGGCTCTGAAGTTGTCACTAATCCATCTTCAGTGCACTACTTAAGGCTGAAGACACTATCGGCTCACTCTTACATACAGAGCTGTCCTGCTGCCCTCAGTGCCCGTCTACTATACAGCAATATAAATAACTTTATATATTATAGAATTACTTCTGCTCTGTCTCCCAGATATGAATGTACTGTCAGTGGTGTGGAACTCAGTATCCCTGGCGCACTCACCTACTAATTAGCAGCCGAGGAGATCCATGAAAGTGGACAGTCTGAGCTCACCATTCACAGTAAGCATATAAGGCAGGGAGAGGCAGATATACATTATGTAGGGACAGTTATATATACATACTGTATGTAACTGTCCCTATATACTGCATGTATGAGTGAGCCAGGAGCATCTTCAGCCTTCAGCTCATCGCTGAAGATGGATTAGGGACAACCTCAGAGCCAGTTTTTTTAAGTAAAAAAAAAAAAAAAAAAAAACTTAAAATAACCTAAGAAAGTACACTCACCGGCCACTTTATTAGGTACACCATGCTAGTAATGGGTTGGACCCCCTTTTGCCTTCAGAACTGCCTCAATTCTTCGTGGCATAGATTCAACAAGGTGCTGGAAGCATTCCTCAGAGATTTTGGTCCATATTGACATGATGGCATCACACAGTTGCCGCAGATTTGTCGGCTGCACATCCATGATGTGAATCTCCCGTTCCACCACATCCCAAAGATGCTCTATTGGATTGAGATCTGGTGACTGTGGAGGCCATTTGAGTACAGTGAACTCATTGTCATGTTCAAGAAACCAGTCTGAGATGATTCCAGCTTTATGACATGGCGCATTATCCTGCTGAAAGTAGCCATCAGATGTTGGGTACATTGTGGTCATAAAGGGATGGACATGGTCAGCAACAATACTCAGGTAGGCTGTGGCGTTGCAACGATGCTCAATTGGTACCAAGGGGCCCAAAGAGTGCCAAGAAAATATTCCCCACACCATGACACCTCCACCACCAGCTTGAACCGTTGATACAAGGCAGGATGGATCCATGCTTTCATGTTGTTGACGCCAAATTCTGACCCTACCATCCGAATGTCGCAGCAGAAATCGAGACTCATCAGACCAGGCAACGTTTTTCCAATCTTCTACTGTCCAATTTCGATGAGCTTGTGCAAATTGTAGCCTCAGTTTCCTGTTCTTAGCTGAAAGGAGTGGCACCCGGTGTGGTCTTCTGCTGCTGTAGCCCATCTGCCTCAAAGTTCGACGTACTGTGCGTTCAGAGATGCTCTTCTGCCTACCTTGGTTGTAACGGGTGGCAATTTGAGTCACTGTTGCCTTTCTATCAGCTCGAACCAGCCCATTCTCCTCTGACCTCTGGCATCAACAAGGCATTTCCGCCCACAGAACTGCCGCTCACTGGATGTTTTTTCTTTTTCGGACCATTCTCTGTAAACCCTAGAGATGGTTGTGCGTGAAAATCCCAGTAGATCAGCAGTTTCTGAAATACTCAGACCAGCCCTTCTGGCACCAACAACCATGCCACGTTCAAAGGCACTCAAATCACCTTTCTTCCCCATACTGATGCTCGGTTTGAACTGCAGGAGATTGTCTTGACCATGTCTACATGCCTAAATGCACTGAGTTGCCGCCATGTGATTGGCTGATTAGAAATTAAGTGTTAACGAGCAGTTGGACAGGTGTACCTAATAAAGTGGCCGGTGAGTGTATATTTCAATAGTAATCATAATCACTTCCCCTACACATTAAAGGGCATCTTTTTAAAGGGCATCTTTTAACAGATTTGTAGCTATGAAACTGGCTGACCTGTTACATGCGCACTTGGCAGATGAAGACATCTGTGTTGGTCCCATGTTCATGTGTGCCCGCTCCAAGCATGATCACGTTTACATTGCCTGGCCCTGTCAAGTGCAGAGGACGTGACAGTTGCAGAGAGAGCAGAGCACCTAGGTGAAAAGACAATGCTCCCATTGCTCCTAGAGGCTCATTTGCATATAGTAATACATAAATTTTCTAAGCAATGTGGGCACATATGAACATGGGACAAACACAGATGCCTTCATTTGCCAAGTGTACATGTAACAGGTCAGCCAGTTTTATAGGTACAAATCCGCTGACAGATGCCCTTTAAAAAAGTGCAGTTATTCTTTAAAGGACATACCCCCGTTTTCACCCAGGCAGCCCTACTAATATGAGAAATGGAGCATTTCATGCTCCAATGCTCTTCCTTGCCCTGCGCTGGATCGTGCTTTTTTGTTTATGTTTTTACACTGATTTCGCCCAGCAGAGTATTTGGTGATGTCACTGGCTCTGAAGGGTGGGCCGTTTTACAGACTAGGGCAGCGCTAAAGCCCGTCCATCAAAGCCGGTGACGTCACCAAATACTCTGCTGGGCGGAAGCCTCAGCATAGCAGTCTCTATGGAGAGCCTGGTACATCACTAGATCTCCTAATTCAGAGCAAAACAAAGGAAAGTATCGGTGCATGAAATGCTCAGATGCTCATATTAGTGGGGCTGCCTGGGTAAAAATGTGGGTATGTCCAGTTTCAACTCTGAACCTGGACAACCCCTTAAAGGGGTTGTCCCACGAAAAATATTCTACAGTTTTCAAACCAGCACCACGATCTGAATACTTTTGTAATTGCATGTGATTAAAAATTTTGTATAGCTACTGAGTTATTCAGTAAAACGTATCTTTATAGTGCCACTTAATTTCTTATTTCTTCGACCTGCTCACTGAGAAGGCCGCACATGCTCAGTTTCATCTTTCAACTGCCTCCCGAGCTGTGATAGGGAGAGCATGGACATGCTCCCTTAGCTGCAGCAGAAAAAAGACACTCCCCTTGAGTTGTCAGTTGGATATAAATCTAGCAGACCAATGAATGTGGAGATCTCTGGATCCATGTGTGGTACAGGGCTGGCTCTAGCTGTGTTAGAAAGAGATTGTCATGGACTATATGATGTCTGAATTTCATTGTTTACATTATTTGTGGGATAACCCCTTTAAAGGGAACCTGTCATCAACTTTATGCTGACTGTACTGAGGGCAGCATAAAATAGTGACAAAAATGCTGATTTCAGCGGTGTGTCACTCTTGAGCTAAAAGTGAGTGGTTGCTGAGAACCAACATTGCATCCCCGGCCTTGAAAAGAGTCAAATCTACCTGAGAAGAGTCATGGTTATTCATAAGCTCCTGCTCTCCCTGCCCATCTGCTGATGACTGGCAGTTCTCTCCTAGAGAGAAAGGGAGAAAACTAGGTAGAAGCCTGTCAGTCATCATCGGGTGGGCAGGGAAAGCAGGAATTCATGAATAACTATGACTCTTCTCATGAAGATTTGACTCTTTTTTCAGGCCTAATCTGCAATGTTTGTGATGTTGGTTCTTGGCGACCACTTACTTTTAACTTATAAATGACAGACCGCTGAAATCAACTCACCTGTCTCTACTTTATTCTGCTGTTAGTATGGGTAGCATAAAGGTGATGACAGGTTCCCTTTAAGTATGCAAGAATGCTAGTGAAGGACTTGATATAATGTATATATAATGTACTTTATGGTGTATTGTCAAATATGGTGATTGTTATAATGTGTGGTACTTCACAGCAGTGAATTACAATCACTGTATGTTGGTTGATGACGACTGATTGTTACATAGTAACATAGTTTAGAAGGCGGAAAAAAGACATCTGTCCATCCAATAATAATAAAGTCCATTAATAATAAAAAAAAATTGCATTTTCAATTTAAAAAAAAAAAAAAAAAAAAGATGCACAGAAAAAGTAAGTAGTAGCAAACCAAATATTTTCTATTTCTAAGACTGTTAAAGGGGTTTTCCAGGATTGTACTACTGATGACCTATCCTCAGGATAGGTCATCAGTATCTGATCGGTGGGGGTCCGACACCCGGGACCACCCGCTGATCAGCTGTTTGAGAAGGTACCTGCGATCCCGTGAGTGCAGCTGCCTTTTCCCTGCTCACCAAGCACAGCGCCGTACATTGTACAGTTGCTGTGCTCTGTATCGTGCTCAGCCCCATTCACTTGAATAGGGCTGCGCCGATCCTAGGCCACGTGACCGATGAACATGATGTCACTGACCTAGGAAAAGCTAGGAGAAGGCCGCGGCACTTACGGGAGCGCCGGTGCCTTCTCAAACAGCTGATTGGCAGGGGTCCCTGGTGTCGGACCCCCACCGATCAGATACTGATAACCTATTCTGAGGATAAGTCATCAGTAGTACAATCCCAGAACACCCCTTTAACATCTACATCAGAAGCTCAATTCAGGGACCTTCCATCCCTTGGCGGAAACACAGAGATTATGGGGGAGATTTATCAAAACAGATGTAAAGAAAATCTGTCTTAGTTGCCCATAGCAACTGGATTCCACATTTCATTTTTCAGAGCCACTATGGAAAATGAAAGAATCAATCTAATTGGTTGCTATGGGCAACTAAGCCATCAGCTTTGAGACATCTCCCGCTGTAAGTTTATCTGCAATATCAGTCAACATACTTAAACACCATATCTTAACTTGTTACAGTCTCTAATAAAACTCTAGGATAATTATCCTAATTTTTCCTCTAATACCAGAATAGGAAAAAAAAATCTATGATTTTTCCAATAAACATAATTTGCAGGTTATGATTGCTGATATATGGGAAATAATGAAAAATAAAATCTCTACAAACAGACTATAGCCTTGTTCTAATTGTAATTTGTAAACACTAAAGTATCCCTGTCCTTGTATACACAAAAGGATGGAGCGTTTCCCCTAAAATAAACACTATAAAAGATCCAAGCAGAACAGCTTAATTATATGAACTTGGTCCCGGGACAAAACATAAATAAGTAAAGGAAATGTGAAGCTTGCCCATACTGCTGAAAGGCAAACCAGGTGTCTAAATAAGCCCTGAAGGGTACCTATAAGCCTAGCCAAGAACTGCGGGAGATTACTCAGCAATCAGACGGAGAGAAAATAAAAAGGGGGCTACGCTTGACTTGAAAATATCAATACACTCAAGGACATAAGGAGGGATAGAAAGAATTACTAGTGGCTTGAAGGAAACAAAATCAAAATCTATGCAATTAAAGGGAATCTGTCACCAGCAACATCCCTATTAAACAAAGGGAACAGAGCCTTAAAGCGAATCTGTCACCAGTGACCTCCCTACCAAACAAAGGTAACTTTTGGTTATCGAAGGCTCCATTCCCGAGTTATGATACTTTTTAATATGATAATTAAGACTTTGCTGCAATGAGGGCATCATCATTGCTCTTGTTGCACCAAAGCTCTGTTCCTTTCTGTGGCCAGCCCCTCCCTAGCTACTTTGCCACTGCCTGGCCCTGTCAACCAAAGCAGAACAGGAGGGGCTGGCCACAGAAATGAGTGAGCTTGGGTCTAACAAGAGCAATGATGTTGCCCTCATTGGCATATTAAGAAAAAGTATTATAACTCAGGAATTCAGACTTGGATTAACAAAGGACAGGGAGATTTATCAAAACTAGTATAAAGTAGAACTGGCTTAGTTGTCCATAGCAACCAATCAGATTCCACCTTTCATTTTCCAAAGGAGCTTTGAAAAATGAAAGATGAAATCTGATTCGTTGCTATGGGCTAAGCCAGTTCTACTTTACACCTGTTTTGATAAATCTCCTCCAGAGTGTTTTAATTAGGTGAACCAGAGCTATGCGTCTATGCCAACAGTTGGATAAGGAGGGAACTGGTGACAGATTTCCTTTAAAGAGAACCTGTCATCAACTTTATGCTGACTGTACTGAGGGCAGCATAAATTAGTGACAGAAATGCTGATTTCAGTGGTGTGTCTCTCTTGAGCTAAAAGTGAGTGGTTGCTGAGAACCAACATCACAAACATTGCAGCACAGGCCTTGAAAAGAGTCAAATCTACCTGAGAAGAGTCATGGTTATTCATAAGCTCCTGCTCTCCCTGCCCATCTGCTGATGATTGCCAGTTCTCTCATAGAGAGAAAGGGAGAAAACTAGGTAGAAGCCTGTCGGTCATCATCAGGTGGGCAGGGAAAGCAGGAATTCATGAATAACCATGACTCTTCTCATGAAGATTTGACTCTTTTCCAGGCCTAATCTGCAATGTTTGTGATGTTGGTTCTCAGCAACCACTTACTTTTAACTTATAAATGACAGACCGCTGAAATCAACTCACCTGTCTCTACTTTATTCTGCTGTTTGTATGGGCAGCATAAAGGTGATGACAGGTCCCCTTTAAGGCTCTGAACTCTTTGTTTAAATTTTCCATCGGAGGTATACATCTGGAGGATTTCCTGACATATACCTCCAAAAGAAGGCTGAGACATATGCTACTGTATAGACATACTACGTCTACAGGACCCCATAATAATAATCATTTTAAAAAATATACTGCTCTCCGACACAAAAATATCTGAAGAATGTTTGCTGTACCTCGATAAATCAGTGACACAAAGAACTGAAGCTGTTCGTATGGCAGAGAGAGCGTCTTATTCATTACTAAAAAAGTTTCAATAGAAAAGTGGCCATCTGAGTACCATATTTTTTGCCCTAAAAGATGCATTTTTTTTACCCCAAAGTGGGGGGAGGGTGGGATGACAGTGTGTGCATCCTATGGGGCGAATACAAATGACAGCTTAGGCCCAGTCTGCGAAATCAAGTTGTGCGACATCAGGTCACAGCATAGGATGTCCTGGGTGGCGGGGAGTTGATTTATTTTTTATTTGTCTGATATGAAGACTGAGAATCACTGGGGGGGCTTATGTGAGGTCTGAGAATCAATAGGGGTCTTATGTGAGGTCTGAGAATCACTGAGGGTCTGATTAAGAGCCTGGTCCGAGATCTAAGACACACTAGGGGTCTGATTGAGTGTCTGATCTGAGGTCTGAGAATCATTGGGGGTCTGACTGAGGGTTTGTTCTGATGTCTGGGAAACACTAGAGGTGTGATTGGGGGTCTGATCTGAGGTCTGATGAAAAATATTTTATTTCTTATTTTCTTCCTCTAAAACCTAGGTGCGTCTTATGGGCAGGTGCGTCTTACAGGGCAAAAATGCAGCATTTGCAGTTAGCTTGTTGTAAATAGAATATTCATAGAGAAAAAGATTTTTCACCCTATAAGATACAATTTTCCCCTCCCAAAAGTGGGGAAAAATGGTATGCGTCTCATGGGATGGATATTAATGAGCACTTCCATTATGGAAGTACTCATTGGTACAGCAGGACCAGGGAGCTGTATTTACACCGCTCAGTGTGTTGGCTCTGTATTCACTGGTCCCTGGTCTTCGTCTGCCAGTGCCGCACGTTGTGCTGGGCATGAGGACGTAGGCTTGCTTTGTGACCTCACTCTGTGTCATGTCAGTCCACAGCACACCACAGTAGGAAGAGGATATTCTGGGTGGTGTCATCATCTGAGAAACACTGGGTGTCTGATTTAAGGTCTCATCAACACTGGGATCTGATGAACACTGGGGGTCTGATGTGAGGTCTGAGAAACACTGGGGGTCTGATGTGAGGTCTGAGAAACACTGGGGGTCTGATGTGAGGTCTGAGAAACACTGGGGGTCTGATGTGAGGTCTGAGAAACACTGGGGGTCTGCTCTGAGGTCTAATTAACATTGAGCGTCTGATATGAAGTCTGATAAAAACATTTTCTTAATTTCCTCCTCTAAAACCTAGGTGCGTCTTATGGTCAGGTGAGTTTTTTTAGGGTGAAAAATATGGTAGATAGATAGACAAACAGACAGATAGCTTAGCAAGATAGCATACCCTCCTCATAAATAATTAGTTTAAAGGTTTTTTTTTAGGATTATTATACTATGATTTTTAACAAATAAGCTCATATAGTTGCCCACCTCATGTACATCTTCCCCTGCTTTTTTTTCAATTTGGACCCCCCCCCCCAGACTTCCAATGAAGGTTGTATGAGACAATTGTACATTAAGAAATTCCCTATAAAAACTGGAAAACTAAAACACCTGCAGATGTCATCTGTAGAACTTTGGCTGCTGTTTAGGGGAACCTGTATGTTCTCACTTTATCTAAGATGTAGGCTATTGCAAAGCCCATGAGGAGAGGATGTAGCCTAAATCAGCAGCGGTTAAACCATTTTTGGGCAGTATTACAAGGAAGCCAGCAACCTAATACCATTCAATATTATTCTAAAGCGCTCTGCCAGGAAAATCAAATTGCATCCACAAACAAAAACAAACGGAGAAAAACGAAAACCCTTAATTTGTATAAAAACTTCTAGCAAAGAAACCATTTACATATATTTAAAATACCAAAAGGGTAAACTTGGCACAAGGTGTGATCCACTTATTTCATCCATTGAAGTTGTGTTCCAAAGGGCTGGCCTCAAACTTAACTACAGTTTTCCCTTTATGGCAAGAAAAACCCCAAAACCACAGAAAAAAAATAGTTTCTAGTAATTCTGCTGGAATCGAAATTACTTGGATGTTGAAAATAAAGGACCATATTCATCAAGTGAATCAAAACATTAGTAACTTACTTTGCAAACTTTATGCAGAACTGAGTGAAATACTTTCGGGTAGACGCCAAGTTATCTCGAATAATAGGGACATTCTGCTTCACATGGAGAATAATTGAAGTAACATAGGGACTTTGATCACCAACATGTTCCACGTTCTGCCACTGCATCTGTATAGCAAAAAAAACAACAAAAAACAAAAGATCAAAAACAGCAAATATCCAATGTAAAGGAAGAAATGTACTGTTAAAGTAACACTGCATATTCTTGACAACTGAACACTAATGCGCAAAGAAAAAGAGGGACTAATCAATGTCCAGTTCAAAGGTCCAGTTCAAAGGGGTTGTGTCACTTCAGTAAGTTGCATTTATTATGTAGAGAAAATTAACATAAGGCATCTACTAATATATTTTTGTTATCCATATTGCTTCCTTTGTTGGCTGGATTCATTTTTCCTTCACATTATACACTGCTCGTTTCCATGGTTACAGAAAACCCTGCAATCCATCAATGGTGGTCGTGCTTGCAGACTATAGGAAAAGGAATCAGCCTGTGTGCGCTCCCACAGTCCCGGCCTCCAGAGAGGCTGATGCTTTTTCATACAGTGTGCAAGCACGGCCACCACTGATGAATTACAGGTTGGTCTGTAACCACGTAAACAAGCAGTGTATAATGTGATGGAAAAATGAATGCAGCCAGCAAAGGAAGCAATATGGGTAATCACAGTACATTAGTAAGTGCCTTGTATTAACTTTCTGTACATGATAAATGCCACTTACTGATATGAGACAACCCCTTTAATCACTCTGATCCAGTCACTGTTCCTATTGATTTCAGCAAAATGAAGACCATTGGCCCAGATTTACTAACGTGTCTGTGCCAAAAAGCCATCTAAAAAAGTGGTGCAAATTGGAGCAATTTGGCACATCTAAGTTTTATACATTTTTTTTCCAACACACTCAACAAAGAAGTAGGGCTTAGAAGGGGGGGGGGGAATTCATGGGAAAGGGCCAGGACATAAGATGCGCAATTTTGCCCCACAATTCTGGCATAAATTCTGCTGGGGAAATGTATGGTCTGCTGCAGCTTCCGGATGATAGCATCTAATCATCAAGGGTTTCAGAAACAAGTGGGGCTGAGCTTCACTGCTAGGAACAGCCAATGGACAAAAATGCCAACCAGTAAAAAAAAAAAAAAAAAACAAAACATACAAAGAAAAAAAAAGAAATTTCAGTCAGCACATCCCAGAGTGCAGGTGCTGGTTGCTATGGCTAAATACATGTCAAAGGAAAATGCATAGATGCATACAATTTCGGTGAATGGGCTCAGATAATTTTGTACAAAATATATTTGCCAAGAGTCTCTGATTTATTTAACAAGCATAGCATGAGCTTTGGAATACTCTATATCACTATGGCATTTTGTGCTTTATCTGGTTAGCGGTGTGCGGTTGCATTCTATGTATTTTCCTTTGACATGTATTTAGCCATAGCAACCAGCACCTGTGCTCTGGGATGTGCTGACTGAAATTTCTCTTTTTTTCTTTGTAAGTTTGTACTGGAGGTGTGGCTACTCCATTTGGTCATGCATTCCTGCCCAGCCCATCTGCCCCACAGGTGGTTTTTTTAATCAGTGCAACTATAAAGCCGAGTGATTCGGCATGCATGTTAGTGTCTGCATTCCTGAACTAGGGGAGGCCTTTGAAGCACCAGAAATGGCAAAAGGCAGAGTGGATGCTACATGCATGTGGAACAAAACACCCCTGATTATATGGAAGCCAAGACTGGCACATAACAGGTAGGAGATAGTGTTAGGTTCCCATTCTGCAAAGAACACCTTGAAGATTTCGGTGAATGGGCTGAGATAATTTTGTACAAAATGTATTTGCCAAGAGTCTCTGATTTATCAAACAAGCATAGCATGAGCTTTGGAATACTCTATATCACTATGGCATTTTGTGCTTTATCTGGTAGCAGTGTGCGGTTGCAATCTATGCATTTTCCAGTAAAAAAAACATGCCCTTCTTTTATCTCATACAATCTCTGGGGTTTAGCACTGGAAATCAGTGCTGGAACTACATAGCTCCGTCCACTGTGTAGTGGACAGAACTAGTAACTCACTGATTTCAATGGGAAGGCCTAGGCACTATCTGAAAAATCCCAGAATACCTTTTTGCAAATGCACCTATCAAAACTCTGATACAAAACCGATACACATAACCCTGTATTGGTTCACTGAGAGTAAAAACTAGGACATATGCAGACAGATAGGGACTGCACCGATCTCTGTAGGACGCATATGCGAGAGACTGGGACTGCACCGACCTCTGTATTAATTCACTGTAAATAAAGGTATGACATATACAGGTAGATAGGGACTGCACCCATCTCTGTAGGATGCATATGCGAGAGACTGGGACTGCACCGACCTCTGTATTAATTCACAGTGAATAAAGGTAGGACATAGACAGATAGGGACTGCACCCATCTCTGTATTAATTCACTGTGAATAAAGGTAGGACATTTACAGGTAGATAGGGACTGCACCTATCTCTGTAGGATGCATATGCGAGAGACTGGGACTGCACCCATCTCTGTATTAATTCACTGTGAATAAAGGTAGGACATTTACAGGTAGATAGGGACTGCACCTATCTCTGTAGGATGCATATGCGAGAGACTGGGACTGCACCCATCTCTGTATTAATTCACTGTGAATAAAGGTAGGACATTTACAGGTAGATAGGGACTGCACCTATCTCTGTAGGATGCATATGCGAGAGACTGGGACTGCACCCATCTCTGTAGTAATTCACTGTGAATAAAGGTAGGACATTTACAGGTAGATAGGGACTGCACCTATCTCTGTAGGATGCATATGCGAGAGACTGGGACTGCACCCATCTCTGTATTAATTCACTGTGAATAAAGGTAGGACATTTACAGGTAGATAGGGACTGCACCTATCTCTGTAGGATGCATATGCGAGAGACTGGGACTGCACCCATCTCTGTATTAATTCACTGTGAATAAAGGTAGGACATTTACAGGCAGATAGGGACTGTACCGATCTATATGTGAGAGACTGGGACTGCATGGAGCTCTATATCGACCCTTTTTCCTAAAATCTATGTTGAATACATGTGAAAGTCATAGAACAAGATCTGATGACACACCAGATCCATGCCAGTAAATAATCTCAGGTCTCTGTGGCACACAGGGATTATTTGTATTGTCTGTGATTACAACACAGCTATTAATGTCACTTTCTTTTCCCATTTTCATAATCCCAAAACATTTTTCCATTTTCTACAACAGAAAGTGGTTGGAAAATAGCTGTGAAGTGAGATTTTGGTTTATCATCCTTCTCCTCGTGTTCAGAGAAGCTGCAGCATGAAAATCCATTAAGGGAAAACTGAACTCCGCTGTGGCTGTTTTGCCCCTGTCAGAATAAATTTTCTCATCAGGCCTTAAACGTTTTCCCCCTCGTGTTTAGCTTGGGCACATTCCAGGCAGTTTTCGACTGCTTCCATCCAACATACATAATAATAAAAAGCCAGCATCTGCAATTGCTACCTGCTGACTGTAATTTGTCTGCACACAGGTGCCTGCCTGCCGCCTGCCTGGAATGATTCTAGGGACTTATAATCTCAGAAGAAAGCTTATACAAGGGGACTGGTGACATGAAATTCTCTGGCTGTCATTTTTTGCAAGTATTATTTCTGCAAAACACTGTTTTATCTCCACTGTTACATAAAACAATACAGAGATGTACGCTAGGTCCATAATGAGCTCTACTTCTTAAAAAAGAAAAAAAGAATTTAAAGGAGTTATCCAGGAAAAGATAATTATGACCTATCAGGATAGGTTATCACATAGTTATCACATCGGCAGGGGTTCAAGTCCCGGCACCTCCGCCAATCAGCTGGCAGCTTTCCAAGCATAGCACTGTACATCATATAGTGGCTGTGCTTGGTATGGCAGCTCAGCTGCATTGACTTGAAGGTGGTCGCACATGCTCAGTTCCATTATTTAACTGTAACCAACTCTCTATTGTTAGAGGCTGTGACAGTTACAGGGAAAGAGGTGTAACAGAAAGCACATGCCCCCTACACCTCAGAAGACATGCCCCGAGCTTTGATAGGTAGAGCTGCAGCCAAAAGGACATGCCCCCTGAGAAATGACCAAACTGATTTTATGCTAAGACAATGGAGACTAATCTAATAAGATTGTTTTTGACCTTACAAGTGGGGCCTGACAACAGGGGCAATACTATTACTAGAGGCAACATGTGTATTTGATTTGTAGCATGCTGATTTCCAGTCCTAAAAGCTTTTGGATTCAGAGAAAAATTCTTAAATTGAAATCCATCCTTTATAAGGATCAAACCACATGTATACACGTAAGTAATATTATATCAAAGGAACAAGACAGGGATGTCCTCTGTCACCCTGGTTGTTTGCCTTGGCAACAGAGCCATTAACTGAGAAGGCACGAAGCAACAAAGGATTTGAATATGGCATTCACTCCGATGCCGATTTTGCTCTACAGATCAGTTACATAGAGCCATACACGCTTTCATAAGTAACTGGTGTATGAATATAAATCACGTGTATAATGACTAATATACATTATGAAAGCATGTAGGGTTCTATGTAATTGACCTAAAAAGCAAAATCAACATAGGTGGTCATCTAGAGCAGGCCACTTTGCTTTTATTTGAATTTTGCTTTACCATGAGCTTTTTGGGTTCTCTCTGTAATAAAGTATAAATGTACATATTTTACAGTTGGTTACTCTTGGTTGATCTTCTCGTTCAATGTATGGAATGTATTGACCATACAACCTGAGGAGGAGGGGGGTTCTTGCTAGTCACAAACAGTTGGCTGAAAAAAAGCTACTGGAGGACATAACACTTGTGCAGGCCATTCCCAGCTGTAGAGCAGTAGCATAAATGCCCAAGCTGCACTGCTAAGCTGGGGTTTAGCGGGTGATGTGGGTGGAGCTTATCCAGATGATGGTGTCAGGGCTTAGCTGTACAATGGGAGTGGGGCATAGCAGTGCAACCAGGGCCCCTGAAATGTCAAGTCTGCCCCTGCTTGTTATAGTAGCTACTTTGTAGAAGTAATTTTCACTGCACCCTTTTATCTGGTGACTATTTCGTTATTGTTTTCGATCAGTTTAAAGGGAAACAGTCACCTCATAGTAATCCAAGTGCAGTGTCAGATGTGCGCAGGTTTCCTCATTCAAGCTCTTCTCGCATGTGGATTGGCGCTTCGGGAAAAGGCACATGCAGTACAGCCCTGATGCTAGCATCAGGGCTGTACTATGTGCGTGTCAATTCCCGAAGAGCCAATGCATGTGCGAGAAGACAGAGCCAGGTGAGATTACACCGCCCTGCCTGGCCATAACACTCAAAGCTGGCAGGAGGGGGTAGGGGGCTCTTGTCAATAAAGAACAGGGCTTTCTGTGAAAAAGAAATACCCTCATTCATTGCATTTAGTAGCTCATCTGCATATCACAAAATCACTGATTTCTCAGTAATGCAGGCAATGATTGGGAAGGGGGAACAGCGTATGAATCAGAAGACCTGCACTTGGATTACTATGGAGGTATGTGGTGAAAGATTCCCTTTAAAGGGAACCTACTACCACGAAATGCACTTCACTCTGCAGGCAGCAAGTTATAAAGCAGGAAAAGCTGAACAGACTGATATATAGCTTTGCAGGAAAACTTGTAAACCTCCGCTCTTTTAATGCATAGGTGTCAAGCGGGTGGTCCTACTCAGTAATTAACAGCCTTCTCTGTAGGGATGAGCGAACCAATTTCAGATGAAACATGGTACCTTGGAAGCGAACCCCAGGGTTTTACAGTATAAATTAATTTAGAAACTTTCCAATGAATTAGCCCATGATTTCCTGGTATTGCTAATGACAGATTCTATATTTATTTTATGGTTCATATAAAGTGCTATCTTTTATATTTATACCAGATAAGAGTCTGAGTGATCGGTGTGAAGGAGCTACAAGCTTATGCAAGTATGAGGAGGACACACACTGACTACAGAAACCTATTTGGCAAACGGCAGAAAAAAAATTGGCTTCTTAAAGTGGAAAACAATCTTAACGCTTTAGGCCCCTTTCACACGAGCGTGTCCGGATTTGGTCCGGATGCGTTCAGGAAAATCCGCACGCATCCGCACGCAATCGCAGTCAGTTTTGACTGCGATTGCGTACGTTCGTTCAGTTTTTTCCGCGCGGGTGCGAAGCGTTTCAATGCGTTTTTCACGTGCGTGAAAAAAAAAATGAATGTTTACAAACAACATCTCTTAGCAACCATCAGTGAATCACGCATTGCATCCGCACTTGTGTGCGGATGCAATGCGTTATTCACGCAGCCCCATTCACTTCAATGGGGCCAGGGCTGCGTGAAAAACGCAGAATATAGAACATGCTGCGATTTTCACGCAACGGCGAACTGCCGCGTGAAAAACATCGCTCATGTGAAAAGCCCCATTGAAATGAATGGGTCAGGATTCAGTGCGGGTGCAATGCGTTCGCATCACGCATTGCACCCGCGCGGAAACATTGCCCGTGTGAAAGGGGCCTTATACAATGCAGTTCAGCATGAAATGCACAGCTTTTCTTTTCCATGATTGTCTTAACGACAAACCTTTGTTAACTTGGAGGAGTTTAATAAATTGGCCATTTCACTCCTTTTCACTCATATACATAGTCTACTAAAATGTTCATAAATACAACATGGAGATTCAATATCATTAAAAGGAGCAACCTATAAGCTACTAATTTTTAATTTCACAGCTATGGACACCTTGAGTAATAAAGGCTACATTTTCAGTCTGCAATATTGAATACTCAATTTTCAGACTCTTTGATATTCAGTTTGCAACCTTCTCCTACCTTCAAACTTTCCTCATGTGGGTGTGTCCCTCTCAGTAATACATGCAGAATCTGTATGCTCAAGATGATGCTGCCATCACTAGCCCTCATACACAAGCTCAGCTTCATTCCTGGACTTAACTACCCTTCCACAGCTCATAAGAGATCTCTTTTTCCTTGTGCTGACAGTGAGTGAGACCCTCTTCCTCTCTGCAGAGTCTCTTCTCTTTACACTAATTACACAGCCTATAGGATTGAACCCAAACTTTTCAGACTGCCTTGTGTTTTTCCTTCCTACCTACACTATGATACAGTACAGGCTTTACGGCTACTTTCACACTTGCGCTAGCAGGGCTCGTCCCCATTATAGTGAATAGGGCTGGAGCGGACCTCCGGCGGCACACATGGGCTAGCGTTAAAGGGTTATTCTCATTTTAGACAATGGGGGCATATCGCTAGGATATGCCCCCATTGTCTTATAGGTGCGGGTCCCACCGCTCCGTTCTGGCTATAGGTGCGGGTCCCAGCGGTGGGACCCGCACCTATAAGACAATGGGGGCATATCCTAGCGATATGCCCCCATTGTCTAAGATGAGAATACCCCTTTAATAAGTGCAAGTGTGAAACTGTTAAGATGTGGCAACTGTTAAGAGTAGTATGCATTCCCCCTCTTCACACTATTATTAGCCATTTACAACCTCTTCTTTCTCTCTGCTGCTCATTTTAAGGGTGCCTTTACACTTACAAATATCTGACCAATTTGAAGGATAGGCCATCAAGAATAAAACCATGGACAACCCCTTCAAGGTTCTGTAGTGGCAAAGTCAAAGTCCTAATTTGAATTCCACTGAACTGCTGCGGCAAGACCTTAAACTGTCAGCCCATGCTCAGATGAAGTAAAAGGATCCTGCAAAGAACAGTGGGCCAAAATCCCTCCACAGTGATGTCAAATATTCATTGTAGGTATGCCAAGGTTGGCACAGCCAATTATGGGGCCTGGGGAGCAATTCCTTGTTCACATTGGGTGATGTTGATTTTGAATAAATCTTTTTCTTCAATTAACGAAAGGATCATTTAAAAACTGCATTTGAGTTAACGTGTGCTGTCTTTTTCTTATATTAAAATGAGCTGGATGATCATTTAAATATTCCTTATCAGCAGGAATAGAAGAAATGAGTGAGGACAAGCACTTTTTCCCAGTGTCACCAGGGTTCTCCACATGTCTAAAGCAGTTTTCTTGGTGAGCATAAGCTGAGGAGCAAAATCCCACACGTACATACCTTGCTCATAGCAGTCAGCGCTGGATCACAAGCAGAGTCTAGATCTTGTACAAGAAGCTGAATGCTGTTCGATATTACTCTACAAGCACAAAAACACAGTTTAGGTTTTTTGTAAGTATCAAAAAACAATAAAAAACAATTATATGGACCAATCAGATGAGCTGCTTGGCCTCACTTTGAAATTCCAAATCACACACCATTATAGTCAAGCATTGGGCAGCATGGTGGCTCAGTGGTCGGCAATGGTGCCTTGCAGCGCTGGGGTCCTAGGTTCGAATACGACCAAGGACAACATCTGCATGGAGTTTGTTTTATGTTCTCCCCACGTTTGTGTGGGTTTTCTCTGGGTACTCTGGTTTCCTCCCACATTCCAAAGACATATTGATAGGGAACTTAGATTGTGAACCCCATAGGAGAAAATTGGATACTAATCTGTAAAGCGCTGCGGAATATAGTAGCGCTATATAAGTGCATAAAATAAATTATATGATGTTAATTGACACCTTTCATTAAGCCTTCAATTTAAACCCTTTATCTATACCCTATACCACTTTATCTATAAGTTTAACATATTTTTCAAAGACATACATGTCTTTTTTTATGGAAACTAAAACAGTGTTTTTTTAAAGTACAAATGGGGTCATTTACCAAACTGGTGTAAAGTAGAACTGGCTTAGTTGCCCATAGCAACCAATCAGATTCCACCTTTCATTTTTCACAGCTCCTTTGGACGCAGCCCTCACAGGAGCACCTCAACCCCTGCAAACTGCTGATCGATGTGGACAAGGGAGTTGGACCCCAACATCTAATATTGATGACCTATCCTGAGGATAGATTATCAATATCATGAAACCAGACAACCTCTTTAAAGGTGATCTTATCAATAAGGCATATCGCTAGGATATGTCATAACTGTATAAAAATCAGTAGAGATTCTGACAAATGAAGGGTTTCAGACTGTCTCCGCAGTCCTTCCCTACACAGCAGCGGCTGACTACCTCCTGTGCAAGAAAACTGCAGCACAGCTCCATTCACATAAAAACCATTGAAAAACCATGAAAGGGCCACAGCACTGAATCACCTTTTTTCTCAGGATCAGTGGGAGTCCCTGATGTTTGCCCCTCGCAGATCATGAAGTAATGGCATATACTAGCGATATACCATCACTTCATCAGACTCCACATTAAGGCCCTGATTTATCATACCATCACTCCAGAATTCTGGCATCAAAAAGTCGCAAAATAGGGCGTTTGCGACTTTTTTTGCGATTGCGCAAAATTTTGTGACTTTTTTGCGCAAAATTTGCGACTTTTTGCATGTGTACACCACTCACTCCATTTTTGTAATATGGGTGGGAAAGTGGGTGTGGTTAGCTATGTTAATGAGTTTCACTCCAGATTTATCATTGCGACTTTTTTAAAAAGTCGCAAAATAGTCGCAATCTCACTCCAGGAGGAGGGTGGAGTAGGAAAAGTGGAATAGCTTCTCTAGACAGTAGTGTTAGGTTTAAGGACAAGCCACATTTATCAAACAACCTGTGACATTTGATAAATGTGGCAGAAAGTACTCCAACACAGACTGAAGCAAAACTGACTTCAAATATTCTCCTAATGATAAATTCCCCCCTAAGAGTTTTAGGGTCACTTAGTTTTGGTTACACTTTTGATATGTCATGAAGATATATCAAAAGTTTTGAATATTGGGGGTCTGAGCGGTGAGATCTCAACTGATCAATAGAATGAGGAGAGTGCAGGAGACAGCCTACAATAGAAGTCCATGGGCCTGTCTCAATTCAGTCTTCTGCAGTGAAGATGGAGCACAATAAGAGTGCTTCTCTTCTCTAGTTGTAGGGATCAGTGAAGGTCTCAGCACTAACACCTCCACCGATCAAAACCTTTGATATGTCTCTATGACATATGAACTGTTTTACCAAAGCTCAGTGATCCTTTAACCAATGAAAACATCAAAAAATTCTATGGAAACATATATTGTGAGCAGATAACTAAGTAGATTGTAAGATGTAAAGCTGGTGTACTGAGGTTAGGCAAGCAGTATGATGGGCACTTACATGTAACTGTATGTCAGTGGTAGACAATATACCAAGAAAATAAAGGCAAGCTTACGTGCTGAAAGTATCCATCTCTCCGGTTAGATTTATCCTTTCTGTGAGTGTCACATCTACTTTTTCTTTCAGCTTCTCTTCAAGCTATAAGGTAAAATACACATGAAGTCAACATTATAATAGCAATTCTAGTTATTAAAAAAACGTCTTTACCATGCTGTTTCGTCCACTTTAAGGCCAGAGTATGTCTTTTTACTTCATTATTTTATTAAAATCTTATTTTTATGACTTTTTTCACACGGTCATTGACCAGCAGTTCACACGCCACTTTTAGTAAAACCTTGCTGGAGGAATATCTGGTCAATTTATTGGCGCACACCTCTTAATACATTTGTTGCATCTTCTGTTGTCTGAAAACAGCGCTACAGTGTATTTGAGTGGAGGAGAAAGTGATTTGCCTGGTCACATGACCCTTCATCAGCAGCCATTTTATAGACAGGACCTGTGAAAGGCACAAAAGTCTTGGCCAACAAGGGGGCATAGCTTATGAAATATAGGAAAGGGAGCAGCAAATCACCATAGGCCATATTAAGTTTCATGTAATCATCTTACAAACACAGTGATCAACCGTAACAAGAGAGTGGACAACCCCTTTAAGTTGTTCTGCATTTTCCAAGTAGTAAATTAAAGTAATAGTCCCAAATAGGGATGAGCGAACCTGAATCTGGACTGTTTCGGTGTTCGGGTGATTATATTATTTTCCGTGATAACATGGTTATATCGGAATAGAATTCTTTAGACAGAATGCAAAAGAATATGGCCATTTACAGGTTTAAAAAAAATAAAACAAAAAAACAACTCACCTTAGCCACTTGATCGCGCTGCAGCACTCTCCCCTATCTTCATTCAGCAGGACCTGCCAAAGGACCCACAATGTGCGCAATGACATCATCGTGCTCGCTACGTGGGAGAGCGCGGTGACGTCATCGTGCACATCGTAGGTCCTTTGGCAGGTCCTGCTGAATCAATATAGGAGAGACTGCTGCAGCGCGATCAAGTGGATGAGGTGAGTTGTTTTTTTGTTTTATTTTTTTTTTAAACCTGTAAATGGCCATATTCTTTTGCATTCTGTCTTAAGAATTCTATTCCGATATAACCATCAAGTGGATGAGGGGAGTTGTTTTGTTCTTTTTTTTATAATCCCTAAATGGCCATATTCTTTTGCATTTTGTCTTAAGAATGCTATTATTTTCCAATACAATCATGTTATAACGGAAAATAATAAAGTGACTCGGGACCCGAACTTGACCCCGAACCCGAACTTTGACCTGAAGTTCAGCTGAACCCGAACTTCCACAGGTTTGCTCATCCCTAGTCCCAAACATAATATGTGTAAAACCAAAGTATCACATACAAAAGATACTGTATTTAATATGTGCACCTGTTGTGTGGTAGCCAGACAGTACTCCGCTGTACTCAGAATACTGCAGATTAAGCAAAGTTCTTCTGTGGTGAACTTGGCGACTTCAGAGCCTTCTTTTTCCTTAAGAAGACTACTGATCGTGAGTCCAGTACTACTGCTGCTGGTTCTAGTGAGAAAAAGGACCATTAAATTATACTGAACTTCCAGCAAGAAATCTAATAAATATACATAATGTTAGGAAAAAACAATCAAACTTTCTTTTAGTTTTTAAAGGTCCTACACTAAACATAGCGTTAAATAATCTTAGAAGATAGAAGTACCACTGAACTCGAGTCCACTTCAGTACTCCAGGTCTAAGAACCATGCTGCTTGGATTTAAACCCATATAAAGGGTCCATGTGCTGTATACTACTGTATGAGAGGACTCATAGACTCCACAATATAATGGGGGGACTCCTATATGCTTCAGGGCATGAACCACTTGGTGAGGTTACTGTAGGGGAACGCCAGTAGAAAGATACAAATGACATATTCTGAAATTATGTATTTGGAACTATCCAGCCATTACAAGAATTCTGGGTGATTCCATGGTGACAAATTCTTTTCAAGTCACCCCCTAAAATGAAAGATACGCCCGAAGGAGGCGGAAGTCCAAATATTTAAATTCCCAAAAACAATGAGGTGAAGATGCTCAGTAATCTGCAATCAGACATATCCCTATCACAAACTTGATTTCAAAACATTCCTTTGCTTGATGCCCTCAGAAAATGTATGAGATATATAAGCCTACTAACTAGAGGCTATGGTCCGCAGTGTTTTTCCAAACAGGAAAAATACATTCGAAGAAACAGGCCACATACATTGTATATGTAGGCAGTCATTTATCATGCCTTCAGTCCACAATTTAGGCTTCAAAAAGTAACAAAATGGGGCATTTGCAATGTTGTGGACTCACTGTGCAAAAATGTCGCAAGTTTTTGCATTTTTTACAACACTCACGCCAGTTGTGAAATGTGGGTGGGAAAGTGGGCCTGGTTAGCTATGTTAATGACTAATTCCAGATTTATCACTGATGCTTTTTTAAGAAGTCTCAATCTCACTCCAGTAGGAGGTGGAGTAGGAAAACTGGAGTAGCTTTCCTAGACAAAAGTGTTAAGTTTAAGGATGAGACAAATTTTCAAAGCTGTGACATTTGATAAATGTGATATAAAGTACTTCAACGCAGACTACAGCAAAACTGACTTAGAATAATTTCCTTATAATAAATTCCCCCTCATAGTGTTAAAAGGGTAGTTTACATTAAAGGGGTTTTTCCGTTTTATGTAATAATGCTGTTCCTTGTATGATGCAAATGCATACAACTTTCTAACATTTTTTGTAGCAATCCTTTATCACTGAAGAGCTCTGCTTGCTGTCAGTTAACGGAAATATTCTTGCAGACGTGCATAAGTTGAAAACCTGGCCTGATGATGTCCATCTTCTAGACCAGGGGAGCACAACCTTTTCTGGTTGGGGGCCACATTGTTACACTGAACCAATCCCAAGGGCCGAAAATAAAACTTAAAGGGGTATTATCAACTGAAATATTGTATCTATGACATATTGAACATACTGTATATATCATAAATGGCTAGTTACACTTCCAGGGTTTCCATCTAATGGGAGAATACATGAAAGATACATGTCTGTCACCAGATGGTTGGGGGCCGCAAAGCATGGTATCGAGGGCCGCATGTGGCCCCCGGGCCACAGGTTTTGCACCCCTGTTCTAGACGGACTTCATGCACACAAACATATTTTCTTTCCATGTCCGTTCCATTTTTTTGCGGACCGTATGCGGAACCATTCTTTTCAATAGGTCCACACAAAAAAACTGAAGGTACTCCGTGTGCATTTCATGTCCGTATTTCCATTTCGCAAAAAAAATAGAACATGTCCTATTATTGTCCGCATTATGGACAAGGATAGGACTGTTCTATTAGGGGCCAGCTGTTCCGTTCCGCAAAATACAGAATGCACACGGATGTCATCCGTATTTTCTGCGGATCCATTTTTTCATACGGTCTTGTGCATGAGACCTAAGGAACATCTGCTGTAAAGTAGTATATATATATATATATATATATATATATATATAATTGTAAGTGCCAAGGTGGAAAGGATCTTTGTAGATCTCCAGGTGTTTTCGCATGTGGAACTACAAGGCTCAGAAAGTCAAGGTGCATCTAAAGTGGAGTAATCAGACTAAAGTATCTATCCCACATGCTTTAGAAAGTGAACCTTTTATTTCTCTAAGATATACTAAAAACTATGCTACCCATACACAATGCAGTTTGGCAGTGGACCCACATGTGGATCATCACTATTTAGCAGGCTGCACTTATACACGCTATTAGTTTCATGTACAGGTGTGGGCTCGCAAGTACAATGGCGGCTCAACAATTAGCCGTGACCCAGATTCCGCTGCTAAACTAAACTGTGCAAGGGTGGATTTAAAAGGTTTCTGTACCGGAAATCCTAAAATACTCCTAACTTAAATTGGTTAAAGGGGTTATCTCACCTCCATAATCCACTTTGTATCGATTTCTTGGCCTATCCTTGTCTGTAATGCGGAACATAATAGGACATGATCTATTTTTTTGCAGAACGGACATACGTAAACGGAATGCACATAGAGTAACTTCCGGGTTTTTTTTGCGGACCCATTGAAATGAATGGTTCGTATATGGTCTGGAAAAAAAAAACGGGACGGACACGGAAAGAAAATACGTTTGTGTGCATGAGCCCTAACAGGTACATTACATAGAGCCACAAACACAACCAGTCATTTCTTCGCTTTTTATGTCTAAAGAACCCATGGTCTTATTTTTACAGATGACAGAGTAGCCTCTTCCTTCGTCTCACGTCCAGAACATATTTGTTTCGGAAGCAGCAGATGTTATTATGGCGGCATACCATAGTCCAGGTATGCCTTTTTCAGTCCCGGAGAAAGAAAATACGTTTTCTGAGTTTCTCAGTGGAAAGGAATCCACTGGTCTCTATTTAAAAGTTAAAAAGAAGCCTGCACCTTTCCTAGCCCAACAATCCCCACCCTCCCTCGTCTTACCAGAGCAAAGATTTATTGGACTGCACGACTACTACTACATTTAGCAACAGACATCACATGTGTGCAGGAGAACAGACGACTTCCTTACTGCACTGTTATATGTGGGGAATTTACAAGCCAGCTGAGCGGTGAGACATTAATAAGGTGACACACGACTCAGACACCGCTGCTTAACTACTACTTTGTGTCTGCAGCTTGTAACACCAAGAAGGAGCACGCTTTCAGAGTGTCTGACAACCCAGACTTGTGAAATGCTAAGCTGCCAACAAAACAGACCAAAAAGCAAAAAGAAACAAACATATTAAACACTCACCACTGCTGTCACTACATCTTCGAACACTTGTGTGTAAGGCAAGAAGACTCTCTTCTACATAAGAATAGTATATTTACCTCCAGAGTAACCGTTGGGTTTTACCTTCATAGACCGGCTAGGCCAGTGAATACCAAAATTCTTATCATAGTGGAGCCCTCCAAAATCTGTTACACTTATGGGAACCACTCAAAAATCATGAAATGATTTTGCAGTTCCTAGGACCCATGCACATGACCCTATTTTCAGTTTGCATCTGATCTGCATTCATGTCCGTTCTGCCACCCCACAAAAAAAAAGGGATGCCCATGGCCGTGTTTTGCGGATCCGCAATTTGCAGACGGATACGGAGGCCTAAGACTGAAAGCTATTGCTGCTGTGGTCTTCTGGAGGACCTCTGACTAGACTAAAGTTATTTGGAATGTAGATTTACAGTACATAAATACCTTCTGACTCTAATCATCCTTAAAAGGTGTTTTCTGGGAGTAAGATATTCATGACCTATCATCAGGATAGGTCATCAATATCTGATCTGTGGGTTCCTGACTCCCAGCACCCTGTCAATCAACTATTTGAAGTGCTGCTACCTCCTGACAGCATACCAAGCACAGCACTGTACACTATATAGTGGCTGTACTTGGTAGTGCAGACCAGGCCCATTCACGTGACTGAGACTGAACTGCGCCTAGGCCATGTGACAGATGAAGGCGACGACATTGGAATAGGAAGAGGCTGCAGTGCCCCCCTCCCCCTTCAAACAGTTGATCGGCAGTTGGTCCCCCCACCTATCAGAGAGTAATGACCTACCGTGCGGATGAATGCAAAATTGTTACCTGTCTGTAATGGACATTTCTATATTACCGTATTTTTCGCTTTATAAGACGCACTTTTCTCCCCAAAAGTAGTGTGAAAATGGCCGTGCGTCTTAAATAAAGAGAAGTGAGCTGAGTGGGCTGATCTTAGGTCTGATGGGGGCTGATCTGAGGTCTGATGGGGCTGATCTGAGGTCTGATGGGGGTCTGAAAGGGATGATCTGAAGTCTGATGGGGGCACAGTGGGCTGATCTGAAGTCTGAGGGGGGTCTGAAAGGGCTGATCTGAGATCTGATGGGGGTCTGAAAGGGCTGATCTGAGATCTGATGGGGGTCTGAAAGGGCTGATCTGAGATCTGATGGGGGTCTGAAAGGGCTGATCTGAGATCTGATGGGGGTCAGAAAAGGCTGATCTGAGATCTGATGGGGGTCAGAAAAGGCTGATCTGAGGTCTGATGGGGGTCAGAAAAGGCTGATCTGAGGTCTGATGGGGGTCTGAAAAGAGGCTGATCTGAGATCTGATGGGGGTCTGAAAAGGCTGATCTGAGGTCTGATGGGGGTCTGAAAAGAGGCTGATCTGAGGTCTGATGGGGGTCTGAAAAGAGGCTGATCTGAGGTCTGATGGGGGTCCGAAAGGGCTGATCTGAGGTCTCATGGGGCCTGAGTGGGCTGATCTGAGGTCTGATGGGGGCTGATCTGAGGTCTGATGGGGGTCTAAAAGGGCTGATCTGAGGTCTGATGGGGGTCTGAAAGGGCTGATCTGAAGTCTGATGGGGATCTACACTCACCGGCCACTTTATTAGGTACACCATGCTAGTAACGGGTTGGACCCCCTTTTGCCTTCAGAACTGCCTCAATTCTTCGTGGCATAGATTCAACAAGGTGCTGGAAGCATTCCTCAGAGATTTTGGTCCATATTGACATGATGGCATCACACAGTTGCCGCAGATTTGTCGGCTGCACATCCATGATGCAAATCTCCCGTTCCACCACATCCCAAAGATGCTCTATTGGATTGAGATCTGGTGACTGTGGAGGCCATTTGACTACAGTGAACTCATTGTCATGTTCAAGAAACCAGTCTGAGATGATTCCAGCTTTATGACATGGCGCATTATCCTGCTGAAAGTAGCCATCAGATGTTGGGTACATTGTGGTCATAAAGGGATGGACATGGTCAGCAACAATACTCAGGTAGGCTGTGGCGTTGCAACGATGCTCAATTGGTACCAAGGGGCCCAAAGAGTGCCAAGAAAATATTCCCCACACCATGACACCACCACCACCAGCTTGAACCGTTGATACAAGGCAGGATGGATCCATGCTTTCATGTTGTTGACGCCAAATTCTGACCCTACCATCCGAATGTCGCAGCAGAAATCGAGACTCATCAGACCAGGCAACGTTTTTCCAATCTTCTACTGTCCAATTTCGATGAGCTTGTGCAAATTGTAGCCTCAGTTTCCTGTTCTTAGCTGAAAGGAGTGGCACCCCGTGTGGTCTTCTGCTGCTGTAGCCCATCTGCCTCAAAGTTCGACGTACTGTGCGTTCAGAGATGCTCTTCTGCCTACCTTGGTTGTAACGGGTGGCAATTTGAGTCACTGTTGCCTTTCTATCAGATCGAACCAGTCTGCCCATTCTCCTCTGACCTCTGGCATCAACAAGGCATTTCCGCCCACAGAACTGCCGCTCACTGGATGTTTTTTCTTTTTCGGACCATTCTCTGTAAACCCTAGAGATGGTTGTGCGTGAAAATCCCAGTAGATCAGCAGTTTCTGAAATACTCAGACCAGCCCTTCTGGCACCAACAACCATGCCACGTTCAAAGGCACTCAAATCACCTTTCTTCCCCATACTGATGCTCGGTTTGAACTGCAGGAGATTGTCTTGACCATGTCTACATGCCTAAATGCACTGAGTTGCCGCCATGTGATTGGCTGATTAGAAATTAAGTGTTAACGAGCAGTTGGACAGGTGTACCTAATAAAGTGGCCGGTGAGTGTAAAAGGGTTGATCTGAAGTCTGATGGGGGTCTGAAAGGGCTAATCCGAGGTCTGATGGGGGTCTGAAAGGGCTAATCCGAGGTCTGATGGGGGTCTGAAAGGGCTAATCCGAGGTCTGATGGGGGTCTGAAAGGGCTAATCCGAGGTCTGATGGGAGTCTGAAAGGGCTGATCTGAGGTCTGATGGGTGCTGACATTGAGGGCTGATATGGGGGTCTGATGTGATGTCCTGATATTTATGGGGGGTCTGATATGAGGATCTGATATGATATCTCATGAAAAATATGTTTTTCTTATTTTCCTACTCTAAAATCTGTGGTGCGTCTTATAAAGCGAAGAATACGGTAGTTAGGGGAGAAAAAAAATGATCATTGGTCATTATAGGAGGCCCCACAGACTATTTTTTAGGGGATAAATGTCTGAATTTGCTTACTGTCCCTAGATAGCAATAGTACTTACATTAAAAAGGGATGCCTCACAAATATTTCCCTTTTAGGACACATGGATGTCATGGGCAGGTATCACTGCTAGCAGCCAGAAGTGCGGGTGTCACAGGCCCTGCCATGTATTGCATGGTCAGCCATTCATGTTAATGTCAAGCAAGTAATATTATATTACCCCTGGAGCTACAAGAGGTTCAGCGGAAAAAAGGGGTTGTCTTAATTAGACGCCTTTAAGGCCAGCAAACAAAGGACTACATTTGCATACCTCAGATGAAAGAGCTCTGCACATGTACAGCGTTTTTACACTTTTAATGCTTGTTAAACTAGAATGCTTTACTGTTAATTCAACACAGACTGAGGTTTACAGCAAGTACGTATTACTCTAAATCAGAAACGGATCAAGAACATAACTTACTCCAGCAGAATTCACTTAAGACAAAGAGCTTAAGACAAACAGGGAAGTATATTAACTTCAATATTCTGGTTTATTAAATCTAAAATATATTTGGCATGAACTTACTTGGGCAGGTTACCAGACAAGATCTTCCAAGCGTATTCTCGCAGGTACTTCTGGAATATAGTGGTCAGAGCAATCATTGGCTCCCCAGTGCTTAGCTGGGAGCACTGCACCATGCACTTTTTATAGTAGACAAACAGGTCAGCACAGCTCGGGAGAACAGCCCCTGCATCTTCAGAAGTCGATTTTGGTGGGCCCTGAGCCTTAAAGTCTCCGACAAATCGATCAATTAATTCACCTAAGTTCCTATGGGCACAAAATTAGGACATATAATTAGGATACCCAGCATTAAAGAGGACCTTTCACCGCTCCTGACATGCCTGTTTTAATAGTTTCATGCATTCCCCATGTAATAACAATTCTGGAACATCTATTCTTATGGCTCTATGTTGTGCCATTCCTGTATTATTTCTACTAGAAGTTATGAATGAATTGCTAGCAGCCTGCAGTAAGGGTACAGGGGAATGGTAACAAGTTGGGGGGGTGTCCCTGCACAGTCTGAAAATGGCAGTACTGATTGGATAGAGTGAGTCGTTGCAGGTACACACCCCCAACTGGTTACCACCCCTCTGTACCCTTACTGCAGACTGCTAGCAATTATTTCATAACGTCTAGTACAAATAATAAAGGAATGATACAACATACAGCCGTAAGAATAGATGTTCCAGAATTGTTATTACGTGGGGAATGCATGAAGATATTAAAACAGACATGTCAAGAGCAGTGAAAGGTCAACTCCCTTATCATCCAAATATTCAGAGAACTACCAGAACACATTTTACTGATCAGGTAGGTGGTAGTACATTTAAAGGGAACCTGTCATCACCTTTATGCTGCCCATACTAACGGCAGAATAAAGTAGAGATAGGTGAGTTGATTTCAGCGGTCTGTCATTTAAAAGTTAAAAGTAAGTGGTTGCTGAGAACCAACATCACAAACATTGCAGACTGGGCCTGGAAAAGAGTCACGGCCCCCTGAGAAGAGTCATGGTTATTCATAAGCTCCTGCTCTCCCTGCCCGTCTGCTGATGATTGACAGTCTTCTACCTAGTTTTCTCCCTTTCTCTCTAAGAGAGAACTGCCAATCATCAGCAGATAGACAGGAGAGCAGGAGATTATGAATAACCATGACCCTTCTCAGGTAGATTTGACTCTTTTCAAGGTCTGTGCTGCAATGTTTGTGATGTTGGTTCTCAGCAACCACGTGTTTTTAGCTCATGAGTGACACTCCGCTGAAATAAGCATTTCTGTCACTATCTCATTCTGCCAGTCAGCATAAAGTTGATGACAGGTTCCCTTTAAGAAGCATTAAAAAGTCCTGAAAATCCGTTTTCCAGAAAGAGTAGTAATAGTTGTAGATAGCTGCTATTTTAGAAATTTACACATCTTGTATTTCCAAAAAAATAAAATAAAATGCACCATCTGAATCCCAACCACATTTGTATCACACGTACCTGGCTGAAAAATCGTGAGGTTTGATTTCTACTAAAATGTGCCAGTAGCAAAGGAAATCACATTCATTTTACTGGCTTCTAAATCAAAGACGAGAGGAGTTTTCCTGTAAAACTACTGTGGACATCTGTTTTACATATATCACTCATAATGAAAAAGAAAGGTAATACAGCACGACATGGTACCTTGTATATCAGATAAGAAAATGTGCCTTTAAAATTAGCCTTTCGATTACTTTTAGGATTAAAGGGATTGTCTCATTGGAGACTTTGTTGGCATATTGCTAAGACATACCACCAATGTCAGATATCTTCAGAACAGGACCCCGAAGTGAGAGGAGAGAAGCCCTCCATTCATTTCTACAAGAGTTCCAAAAATAGGGGAGCGCTTTGATGGCATATCCTGTCACCAGTTTTACGCCGTCCTATCTGAGGACTGGTCATAGAGACCCAGGGTGAAACGTTGGGTCACATTTTGATCCAGTCAAAGCAGAGGTGCCCACCTCTTTTCTCCCAGAAGTCACGCAGAAAGCTTCCTCGCCTCCTCTAAGTTGTAGCAGCAATGCTTTTCTCCATCCCAGATAAGATGTAGCATCTGCCTCCCCCACCACCCAGTAATCAGGTCATTTGGAAGTAAGGTTTCTAGCACTTTGCTGAATCAACATCATGAAGATCTGTGTTAGAATTTCACACTCGAGATTATATATCTAATTGGGCTTTATCAATTTTTGGAAGTATTTTGGTTAGCATTTTGCATCTGTACTTGTAGGCCCAAACCAGGAGTCAATCATAGAAGAAATATATATTGAGAAAATTAGCAAATCCTTAGCATTTTGGAACCTTTTATACCCCTTAGGCCCAGTTCACACTTTAGTTATTTGATCAATTATTTCCATCAGTTATTGTGAGCCAAAACCAGTAGTGAAGCCTACTTAGAGATCATGGAGAAATGCTCTCCCGTTTTTGACCGACACCTGGTTTTGGGACACAATAACTGATGGAAGTAACTGACCAAATAACTACATTTTGAACTCAGTCTTAGGGTCCATTCACATATCCACAAGTATTCTGCGGTCCGCACATGGCCAGCCCTGTGACAGAAATGCCTATTCTTGTCCATGGCTGTGGACAAGTATAGGACATGCTCTATCTTTTATTTGGGGGCTGCGCAAAGGAACTATGGATGCGGACAGCACATGATGTGCTGTCCGCATCTTTTGCCGCCTCATTGAAAAGAATGGGAGTGCACCAGTTCCACAAAATTGCGGAACAGATGCGGACATGTGAATGGATCCTTATACTGCTGTTGAAAAACTGAATCCAATGTAAATAGCGGTCACACTGCGGCATGTTAGTACTATGTATTGTATATGCGTACACAAGCAGATGCTGCAGGGAATGGTATGTGACTGCCCAAATGCAATGTCACAACGACATGTCGTAGCACTGTCAATGTCTACATCTGATGTGGTTTTTGTGTAGCGACAGGCAGAAACATCACGGGGCTTTCTTTTATTAATTTGAACTGGTATTTGCTACTGTTATTTTGCTAAAAATAAAGAATCAGCGAGCGAAACGGAACAATGCCTTACTTATGTTTTTCTTAAATCAAAGTAGCGCACCCTCCTGCTATGAAAAATAAGGACTTAAAAATAATGGGGCCAGTAATTTTCCACCCTGCTGAGCAAGCATGAACTTAATGCATTCATTTTCCACAGACGGTAAAAAAAACAACTTAACTCTTGTGGAAAGAAATCAGTCTCCCCATCTGCATTTAAATAAAAACACACTTCGTTTTCCACATTTCATATCTGAGGTTCGCAGTCAGTAAGGGCAAGATGTTGCTGACTATTATCATAGCTATAAAGCGGAGAAGTATGCATAATAGCAACATACAGAGCGTCACTGCACATACAACCATCACAGAAACAAGCTACATCTCTACTACTCTATTAGTGAATATCCATATTCATAATCTCCATCAATTACCCAAAACAAAGAAAAGCGTCAAAAAGTTCCTTGCTGGAGGAACAAGGGCAGCCCATTGCTTTCAATAGGCACCGTGCAATGCTTTATGAAACCTGTGGGCAGGGCCGGTTTTAGACAAAATGTGGCCCTGGGCAAAATACAAAATGGGACCCCAAATCTTATAGTAATTTGCTAAAAACACAATCCGATGTCTGAAACCTGGCACCCCCACTGATCAGGTGTTTGAGGAGACGGCGTGTGCTGTTCACTGTTGCAGTCCCATAGACATACAGCAGCAGAGCAGGAAGAGACAATAGAGATGGCACATGTGCACAGCGCACGCCGTCTCCTCAAACAGCTGATCAGCAGGGGTGCCAAGTGTCAGACTCCCACCGATCTGCGATTGATGACCTATCCTGAGGACAAGTCATCAATATGAAAAAACTCGGAAAACCTCTTGAAGCTACCCCGAATACAGTGCCCGCTGTGCTCCCCCCCATGTCCATAAACACTATACTATACACCCAGAGTGCCCTCATTAGAATTAGTGCCCCCAATAATGATAATACTCCCCAAGATAGCCTCCATTAGTAGCAATGCCCTCCATATTGCGTCAAATAATAATAACGCCCCTACAGAGCCCTTGTAGTTCGGGTTGCACCAAGTATCGAACTTTCAATACCCAATCAATACTTTTGCACTCGGATCAATACGATACTGGGTATATAATGCTCCTCCATTCTCCCCCCAGTAGTGCCAATTATATATAATGGAATAGCAGCTTGGCCAGCACCCGATCCTGGTTCCACGTTGCGCGAGAAGGAGCAAACCCCGCAAATAGTGAAGAAAATCCCAGCAAGCGTGTTGTATATTTCTTAATGCTTGGCTTTTATTCAATCAATATGGCTTATACAGTGTCCACTTGGACGTGTTTCGGCAGATGTGCCTTTTTCAACAGTGAGTACAAAGGTATGCAAGAAATCTTCATTCATTCTTTCTTCACAAGTATACATAATGATCTCCTTCCCCTGCTGCCCCCAGCAGTGCGGACATTTAGTATATTAAAAAAATACAAAACAGCTCCGTCCCGTCCCCCTGCCGCTGTGTGTGATGCACACCACAGTTCTATCTGTGGCTTGTGTTGCTGCGTCCCGATGCATGCCGTCCCTAGGGTGGCCACCGGCTTCATGTCAAAAAGGAGGACATTTTCGGCCACACCCCCAACATGTTAAACCACGCCCCAACATGTTAAACCACGCCCCCCAATCGGCTCGTACACCGTCACCCATCACACCTCCCCTGGCTTTTACCACACATACACCCCCACCACATGAAAATTCAAGCCAGCAAGCCTAACTATAAAAATACCGCTCTAGTATGGTTAGAATAAAGAGGATTGTTCAGTAATTAAAAATAAAATATGGCAGATGGAAAAGAAATCCACAATTCTCAGCTGTTCCCTCCCTGCCATTGAATGCTTTGGTTATATGGCTGCAGTGGTGACGCCTGTGACACGCTGGACTTTCTGGCATCATTGCTGCTGCCACGTAAACAAAGACTGACAGGCATGTAATGGGCGAGTGTGCACCTCTGTCATAGTGCTGGTGATGTGCACACTGATGGGCAGGTGTATGGCATGTGACCACTGCAGCCAGTTCTCAGCATTAGAGCACTGATTGGCTGCAGCAGTAACATACCATATACCGACAGGTGACACATATCTGGATGGACATTATACTAACCAGCACCAGACATACCAGATGATACAGCACCACTTACCTCTTACATCCAGTGACGTCTTCCTGATGTAGATCTTCTCTTTTCTCATCTTCTCTTTGGCCCACACCGCCATGACACTTCTTTCAGCTCCATCTTCTCTCTGCAACAAAGACATCATAGATTACCCACTTTTACTGTTATCCTGCTGCTGCCTAAAATACTGCGCCCACTGTGCTCCCCAATGTCCCCAAATACTATACTGTAGATATAACAGTGCCATATAGTCACCGTGCTCCCACTAATAATTCTCTCCTAGAGTGTCCCATTAGTAATAGTGCCCCAATAGTGATAATGCTCCACCAGTATCCCTTTTTAGCAGTAGTGCCCTCCATATTGTACTAATAATAGTAACACCCCCAATAGTACCCCTGGTAGTAGTAATAATTCCCCATAATAGAAACCATTTTCCCATAGTGCCTCCAGTAGTGCTCCCAGAAATAATAAGGACCCGTTGTAATGGTCCTCAAATCATCCCACTGTGCCCCCATCAGACCTCACATCAGCCCACTGTGCCCCCATCAGACCTCAGATCAGCCCACAGTGCCCCCATCAGACCTCACATCAGCCCACAGTGCCCCCATCAGACCTCAGATCAGCCCACAGGGCCTCCTTCAGACCTCACATCAGCCCACTGTGCCCCCTTCAGACCTCACATCAGCCCACAGTGCCCCCTTCAGACCTCACATCAGCCCACAGTGCCCCCTTCAGACCTCAGATCAGCCCACAGTGCCCCCTTCAGACCTCAGATCAGCCCACAGTGCCAACATCAGACCTCACATCAGCCCACTGTGCCCCCTTCAGACCTCAGATCAGCCTGTAGTGCCCCCTTCAGACCTCAAATCAGCCTGTAGTGCCCCCTTCAGACCTCAGATCAGCCTGTAGTGCCCCCTTCAGACCTCAAATCAGCCTGTAGTGCCCCCTTCAGACCTCAAATCAGCCTGTAGTGCCCCCTTCAGACCTCAAATCAGCCTGTAGTGCCCCCTTCAGACCTCAAATCAGCCCGTAGTGCCCCATTCAGACCTCAGATCAGCCTGTAGTGCCCCCTTCAGACCTCAGATTAGCCTGTAGTGCCCCCTTCAGACCTCAGATTAGCCTGTAGTGCCCCCTTCAGACCTCAGATTAGCCTGTAGTGCCCCCTTCAGACCTCAAATCAGCCTGTAGTGCCCCCTTCAGACCTCAGATTAGCCTGTAGTGCCCCCTTCAGACCTCAGATTAGCCTGTAGTGCCCCCTTCAGACCTCAGATTAGCCTGTAGTGCCCCCTTCAGACCTCAGATCAGCCTGTAGTGCCCCCTTCAGACCTCAGATTAGCCTGTAGTGCCCCCTTCAGACCTCAGATCAGCCTATAGTGCCCCCTTCAGACCTCAGATTAGCCTGTAGTGCCCCCTTCAGACCTCAGATCAGCCTGTAGTGCCCCCTTCAGACCTCAGATCAGCCTGTAGTGCCCCCTTCAGACCTCAAATCAGCCTGTAGTGCCCCCTTCAGACCTCAGATCAGCCTGTAGTGCCCCCTTCAGACCTCAGATCAGCCTGTAGTGCCCCCTTCAGACCTCAGATCAGCCTGTAGTGCCCCCTTCAGACGGTCAGACCTCAGATCAGCCTGTAGTGCCACCTCAGATCAGCCCACTGTGCCCCATAAAAAAAATAAATAAAATCTTACCTGCTCCGCTCCGACGCTCTTCTCTCTTCACTGCCCGCGCTGCACTGTCACCTGACTGCGTGCAGCCTCAGGTCAGAGTGCGCGCACTACGTCCTGACGCTGTACCAGTCAGGCGTGTGCAGCGCACACAGGAAGACCAAGGAAGGTACCGGAGCGCAGGAGGAGCTGAGCGGTGAGTACCAGGACCCAGCTCCTGCAATGAGCGGTTCCATCTGTATTGATGGAAGCGCTCATTGCTTCCTGCGCCCCCAAAAAGGAGGACTTCTGGCCGTCCGTCCTGGCCTTTAGCTGGACGGAGGACCAGGAGTCCAAAAACCGGACTGTCCGGCCAAAAACCGGACGGATGGCCACCCTAGCCGTCCCAATGACATCACCGCTCCTGCTCTGGGTCTCACGTCATCACATCATCATGCGAGCACCAGCGCAGGAGGTTGTGTTGATGTCATTGCGGCTTCTTTCACTGTTCTAATGCCTCACAGGCTTGAGGCCTAGCGGCCTAAGTTTTGTGCAGTTGGACGACCATGCACCCCCCCCCCCCTCCCTTTATGGGTAGTGAAGTGGTGCCCTAGGCAGATGACTACTCTTCCCTATCCATTGTCCCGGCCCTAACTCAGAACACATTACATCAGGAGGTATAACAGGAGAGGACTATAACTCCCAGCATGTCTAAGTCATTATTTAATATCAGAGCACATTACAGGGGACGTATAAGAGGTTGGGACTACAACTCCAAGCAGGGGCGTAGCTAACGGCTCGTGGGCCCTGGTGCAAGAGTTCAGCTTGGGCCCCCATTCCCTCAGTTCTTTGTGTTTCTCTTATGTAGCACAAGGGTCTTTGGGCCCCCTAAGGCTCCTGGGCCTGGTAGCGACTGCTACCTCTGCACCCCCTATAGCTATGCCCCTGACTCCAAGCATGTCCAAGCTGTTATTATGTATTATCAGAGTACATTACAAGAGGTGGTATAAGAGAAGACTACAACTCCCAGCATGTCCAAGCAGTTATTATGTAATATCAGAGTACATTATAAGAGGTATAAGAGGTGATGACTACAACTCCCAGCATATCCAGGGTGTTGTAACATACCCTGATATTACATAACTGCTTGGACATGCTGGGAGTTATAGTCCTCTCCACTTATCCCTCCTCTTGTAATGTACTCTGATATTACATGACAGGAGGTATAAGAGGAGAGGACTACAACTCCCAGCATTTCCCTGGCACTTACATTGAATCCTCCTTCACTTCTTCCTATGCATCACTGGTCTTCTTTACTTTACTGCCCTGCTGAGCTCCGCCTCCTGTTCTAGTCACATGATGGTGACGTCATGGCAGGTCCTTCATCCCCTCTTCTCAGCTTAGCTCTGCCTCCTCCACATCGCAGGTCCTGGTCAGCAATGTGGTAATGATTTCTGCACTGTAAAGTGCAGCTGTTTAGCTGTCCTCCTGCTTGCTTCCACAAACATGGAAGCTGAACAGCAGCACGGGGCCCCTTAGACGATGGGGGCCCTGGGCAATTGCCCAGTTTGCCCCCCCCTAACGCCGGCCCTGCCTGTGGGGGTGCTGCAGGAGAAATAAACACTTGCTGTGAAATTAAAGATGATAGCTGAGAGTTCAAGGACCAACACATCCAGTGATTTGCATATTTTTAGGGGCCATTTTAACAAAAAGTGATTGTCTAGAGAAAACAAAAACAAACTGTAACACAATTTATACAATACAAGCTGTTGTGGTCTAATAGAAAACCCTAACTTGATGAAGAGGTGTATATTAGTTATCCTTGTAAGTTCCATTACAGAACCTTAAGGATGTAAAAAAAATACAAGGGGTACATTTATTAAGAGTGGCGTTTTAGACTTTCCGAGCCACAAATTATAGAGCGTGTCCTGATCTTGTCTGCTTCGTGGACAAGAATAGGCATTTTTTCAATGGGGCTTGCGGAAAGTGTGAGATGCACACGGACCGCATTCATTTCTTGCGGATCTGTGATTTGCAGACCATAAAACGGATACGTTATTGAGAATGCACAGATTTATGATGACGTGAAAGCTGTGTGCACATCTAAGGCTAAGTCAGGTGCCTTGGTTGCAGATTTTTTAAAGGGGTTTTCCAGGATTTATCTACTGATACAGAATAGGTCATCAGTATCTGATCGGACCCCTGCCGATCAGCTGTTTGAGAAATCACCGGCGCTCCCGTGAGCACCACGGCCTTCTCTTAGCTTTTCCTAGCCCAGTGACATGACGTTCATCGGTCACGTGGCCTAGAAGCAGCTCAGCCCCATTCAAGTGAATAGGGCTGAACGCGATACCAAGCACAGCCGCTGTACAATGTACAGTGCTGTGCTTGGTGAACGGGGGGAAGGTAGCCGTGCTCACAGAGGCGCTGGTACTTTCTCAAATAGCTGATCGGGGGGGGGGGGATGATGGGAGTGGGAGGGGGATCCCAGGTGTCGGACCCCCACCGACCAGATACTGATGACCTATCCTGAGGAAGTAAAATCCAGGAAAACCCCTTTAATATCGCAGGGGAAAAAAAACAGTGCTGCAAGTTAAAGAGGCTCTGTCACCATGTTGTAACCTACGTATATTAATACATAGGTTAATAGGCGCAGTTTTCCGATGAATCCACATACCTGTATTGCAGAGTAGAACGCAGCGGTTGTGGAGAAATCTTAACTTTAAAAATTATGCTAATGAGCCTTCGGAGCACCGGGGGGGGAGGGGGCTCTTCCCTTCCGAGCACTGCTTCTTCACCGCCCTCCCGGCTCCGAGGCTCGCCCCCTTGCCTAAGTGCACGCCCCTTTATCACGCGCCGTCACTTCCCTGAACGTGCGCAGATGAATGGAAGCGCTTGCAGTGCTATTGCGCATGCGCCAGGCTCGGATACAATGCGCAGGCGCGGGATTTCAGCACTAGACCTAACGGCCTAGCGCTGTCAGTCAATTGATAAAGGGCCGTGCACTTAGGCAGGGGGGCGAGCCTCGGAACCGGGAGGGCGGTGAAGAAGCAGTGCTCGGAAGGAAAGAGCCCGCCCCCTGGTGCTCCGAAGGCTCATTACCATAATTTTCAAAGTTAAGATTTCTCCACAACCACTGCGTTCTACTCTGCAATACAGGTATGTGGATTCATCGGAAAACTGCGCCTATTAACGAATATATTAATATACATAGGTTACAACATGGTGACAGAGCCTCTAAGCAAAATTTATCCCGGCAAAACAACAGACACCTCAGCAGGACCCAATGAACCTCATTGTACGTTAATAAAGTCTGATAAATAATGCACTGTGTCGTAGATCTATTTTAAACAGGAACCACAACACAGATGTGAACAGAGCCTAAGGAAGCACATTTTTTAAAACTATTTGGAAGGATCAACTGACTGGTACTACAAAAGATGGGATATCTAATAAAACAAAATAGTTAACGTGAACATAACTAAACCTAAGGATGAAGAAAAGAAGATCGCAGAGCTCTTAACACAAGTGACAGGGTATCCATTACACATTTCTGTGCCCCGATCTTTCAATATCAGTTCAGGGCATGCACTGGTTAAGAAACTGGCAACTAAAGGCTTTCTTTTCTCAAAAATGTTTAGCTAAGGTTACAAATTCCTTTCAAGTTTAGGGTGCCTGCAAGGGAAAAACTAATGGAAAACATTTCTGATTAAGTGGAAAAGAGAAAAATAAAAATGGATTTCAATGTAAAGTCAGGACAGGGTGTGGCGGGATTACTAAATGCTGGGATTACATTGGCTGGCAGGAAGCAAGACAGACCCCTGGCAGTAATGGACCCACTAAGTAATTTACTGTAAAACGAGTTCAGTATTCGATTCAATTAGGTACCAGAATAGGAAAGTGAGGCATAAAAAAAATAAAAATACCCCTTCAAGGAGCCATGAACACATAGAATATTCAATTGAATTATTTAAGGCTTTCACAATACAATGTTTAGTCTCCACATTTACAATATAAAAATACCGCATATTACTCACTTGTCTTGGGACTCTATATAGACATACAGGTGGGGCTCGAAACATTTGGAAATGATGCCGTGGAATGGATTTTCTGGTGCTTTAGGCTTCTTTGGCTGTTAAAAACAAAAAACAGTCTAAATGAAACAAAAGCATCACTTTTTACTCCTATTGTGATTAGGGTTGTCACGATACCAGAATTTTGAGTTCGATACCGATATGTACAAAAGTATCACGATACTCAATACTGATACGATACCTCGCCAAAATAAAGAAGAACCTATTAATGCCACCCTGGCCCTTATCTGTGCGCCCCTCACCCCTCCACCCCAGACCTTGCTTTTGACCCTGCTCTGTGCACCACCCTGGCCCTTTCAATGCAGCCCCTGGCTCTTATCTGCGCCCCTTTGGCTGTGCCTACCTGGCCCCTGTCTGCACCCCTGGGATCTGGCCCTTGTCTTTGTACGCCTCTTCCTGGTCTGCCCCCCCTGGGCCCTTATCTGTGCCCCACTCCCTCTTTGTCTGTGCCTCTCTGGTTCTTGTCTCTGCTGCCCCCTGTGTGCGCCACCCTGGCCCTTATCTGTGCACCCCTCACCCCCCCTTCCCCCCCAGGACCTTGCTTGTGACCCTGCCCCTTACCCCTTATCTGTGCGCCACTGGCCCTTTTCAGTGTAGCCCCTAGCCTTATCTTGGTCCCCCAGGTCTTGTTTGCACAGGTGTACTGTGACATCACTGTGCTTATTATCCCTGGACTGTGACATCACTGTGTTTATTATCTCTGTACTGTGACATCACTGTGCTTATTATCTCTGTACTGTGACATCACTGTGCTTATTATCTCTGTACTGTGACATCACTGTGTTTATTATCCCTGTACAGTGACATCGCTGTGTATATTATCCCAGTGCAGGAAGAGGTAAGTGGTCTGTGTTTGTGTGTTTGTTTTCTATTTTTCAGGGTCGTGAATGCAGAGGACTACGTCGGACCAGCTTTTTTTTTTTTTTTTAAATAAAATGGTCAAACATGGGTCTGGTGCAATGTTTATTTCAATAAAATGTTTTATACTGGTGTGTGTGTATTTTTTTCTTTTACAATACTACAGTTTTAGTAATTACGGCTATCTACAGACGGCCCTGATTACTAATACTGGGCTTAGTGCTTGCCGGTATGGCAGGCCAGCACTAACCCCAACATCTATTACCTCGGCACCCACCGCCACCAGGGGTGCCGGGAAGAGCCGGGTACCCACAGGACCGGACCTTCTAAATTGAGGGTCTGGCTCTGGGGCGGCTGCAGGCTGGTACCATTAGGCTGGGAAGGGCCAATAACCGTGTCCCTTCCCACCCTGGTAGTGCCAGGCTGCTGCTGCTGGTTGTATCTGGCTGGAGAAGGAAAAAAGGGGGGGACCCCACGCCATTTTTTTTTCAAAAATTTCATTATTTTTTTTTAAAAAATGGCGTGGGGTCCCCCCCTTTTTTCCTTCACCAGCCAGATACAACCAGCAGCTGCAGCCTGGCACTACCAGGGTGGGAAGGGACACGGTTATTGGCCCTTCCCAGCCTAATGGTACCAGCCTGCAGCCGCCCCAGAGCCAGACCCTCAATTTAGAAGGTCCGGTCCTGCGGGTACCCAGCTCTTCCCGGCACCCCTGGTGGCGGTGGGTGCCGAGGTAATAGATGTTGGGGTTAGTGCTGGCCTGCCATACCGGCAAGCACTAAGCCCAGTATTAGTAATCAGGGCCGTCTGTAGATAGCCGTAATTACTAAAACTGTAGTATTGTAAAAAAAAAAAAATACACACACACCAGTATAAAACATTTTATTGAAATAAACACTCCCCCAGACCCCTGTTTGACCATTTTATTAAAAAAAAAAAAAAAAAAGCTGGTCCGACGTAGTCCACCGAATCCGACGTAGTCCTCTGCATTCACGACCCTGAAAAATAGAAAACAAACACACAAACACAGATCACTTACCTCTTCCTGCACTGGGATAATACACACAGCGATGTCACTGTACAGGGATAATAAACACAGCGATGTCACCGTACAGGGATAATAAACACAGTGATGTCACAGTACAGGGATAATACACACAGTGATGTCACCGTACAGGGATAATACACACAGTGATGTCACCGTACAGGGATAATACACACAGGGATGTCACCGTACAGGGATAATACACACAGCGATGTCACCGTACAGGGATAATACACACAGCGATGTCACCGTACAGGGATAATAAACACAGCGATGTCACCGTACAGGGATAATAAACACAGTGATGTCACCGTACAGGGATAATAAACACAGTGATGTCACCGTACAGGGATAATAAACACCAGCGATGTCACCGTACAGGGATAATAAACACAGCGATGTCACCGTACAGGGATAATAAACACAGCGATGTCACCGTACAGGGATAATAAACACAGCTATGTCACAGTACAGGGATAATAAACACAGTGATGTCACCGTACAGGGATAATAAATCTCAGATCAACACATTGTGCCCCCATCAGACCTCAGGTCAGCGTCTTGTGCCCCCATCAGACTTCAGATCAGCGTCTTGTGCCCCCATCAGACCTCAGATCAACACAATGTGCCCCCATCAAAGCTCAGGTCAGCGTCTTGTGCCCCCCATCAGAGCTCAGGTCAGCGTCTTGTGCCCCCATCAGAGCTCAGGTCAGCGTCTTGTGCCCCCATCAGAGCTCAGGTCAGCGTCTTGTGCCCCCATCAGACCAGCGTCTTGTGCCCCCATCAGACCTCAGATTAACACAATGTGCCCCCATGTGCCCCCATCAGACCTCAGGTCAGCGTCTTGTGGCCCCCCTCAGACCAACACAATGTGCCCCCATGTGCCCCCATCAGACCTCAGGTCAGCGAGTTGTGCCCCCCTCAGACCTCAGGTCAGTGTCTTGTGCCCCCCTCAGACCTCAGATCAGCCCACCCAGCCACTTTAAAAAAATCATACTTACCTGTTCTGGCCGCCGCTGTCCTCAGGTTCCCCGCTCCACTCTCTTGCCTGCCGGCGCTCACTATGACCTGACGCTGCGTCAGGTCATAGCGTTAGGTCATAGTGCGCGCCAGGGAAGACGGTGGAGCGCGGAACCAGTGAGGATAGCGGCGGCCAGAACAGGTAAGTATGATTTTTTTTTTTTAAGTGGCTGGGACCTGGATGGGCTGATCTGAGGGGGCGCGGGGGCCCTGCAGCGCGGCAGCACGGCAGGCAGATATTAGAACATGGGGCAACGCATTAAAGTGATGCGCGCGCCATGTTCTAAGTATCGGACTGCAAGAAAACTCGGTATCGAGCTTCGGTACCGCACTAGGTACCGAAACCGTACCGAGTTTTCGATATATCATGCAACCCTAATTGTGATTTTAAAAACTGAAAAGCCATAAGTTCGAGGACAGAAGAACAATGGTACCAAATTATTTCTAGAATCTCAAGTATTTAAATAGCCATCTGCATGACTGAGGCTCAGCCAAAAAGTTCCTAATCGGAACAAATATTATAAACTCAAGGATTTTACTTTAGACTATTAACCCCATAAAGACCGGGCCTATTTTCATTTTTTATTTTTCCTCCTCATGTTCCAGTAGCCATAACTTTTTTATTTTTCCATTCACATAGTCATATGAGGTCTTATTTTTTCTGCGGGACAAGATGCGTTTTTTAATGCCACCACTTCATTTACCATGTCTTGTATTGGATAACTGGTAAAAAAATTCTTTGTGGGGTAAAATTGAAAAAAAAAAAAAAAGCACAATTCTGCTTTTTGGGGTTTTGACATCACGGCATTCACAAATGACAAGACGCCCGGCGATACCAAACTTGTATAGTTTTATTTTGTTTAACAACAAACAGAAAAAAATCTAAATTTTCCTTGCTTCGCCATTTTCTGACAGCCATAACTTTTTTATATTTTGGTGTACAGCGCTGTATGAGGGCATGTTTTTTGCAGTATGAACTGTAGTTTTTAATGGTTAAATTTTTGTGGTACGACTTGTTAATCACTGTTAGGTGACAGAAAAATTGTGGGCGAGTGCAAATAATTCGGGATCTGTTACTTTCACATAAAGACCCTTAAAATGCCACCTTTCTTTTCAGTTAAAGGGGTTGTTCAAGTTATAAAAAAAAAATATATAGTACTGTAAATCTGATGGGCAGCAATATATAACTAAGTTAAGCAAGTTTTCGGCAAAAAAAAAAAATCTATATTTCCTCATTTCCCTGGTTCTCTTCTGGCCTTTGTTTACCTGCAGTAATAACAATCTCAGCCCCTCCCCCTTCCTGCTCTGCACAGGGAGTGAATACAAGAGCTGCCCTGAGTGACATGTCTGCTGGAATACTCAGCAGCATGTTGTATGTGTAGGACTACAAGTCCCAGCTGTACAATGACACTGCTGAAACACACCGGATCTTGCCCTACCTGTTCTTGTACAATACAATACTCTCCAGATCAGCTCCAGTATCAGCTCTGTGTCTGTAGGGTGAGGAGGGCAGATTCTGTGTCTCTTTACATCTGCAGCTGCTGTTGTAAAGCTTTCAGTGTGTTCTGGCTGAAGGGGTTAATGTTTTATCTGAAAGAATCCAGGGAGAGAGCAGATAGAAGCCCGGCAGTGCAGGGGGGCGTGGCCAGCACAGTGACGTTTTGTGTACAGGCCCTAATCCGCTGGTGCACGAACGCAAGATTAGCAGGGAGGCAAGCTGACATCACAGGTCATGTGACCTTGAGTGAAATCTGATAAACCAGCAAGTTCAGAAGCAGAAAGTGTACGGACAAGCTGTTGTATTTGACTAGTTAGAAACATACAAAGGACAAAAAAATAACTCAGACAACCCCTTTAATCTGTCACTGGGATGGATTCCAAATTAGTTGAAACTCCTGACTACAGACTCCTGGAACAAGGCACTGGGGAGAACCTTCTGGTGAAAACAATGGTACTATGGCAGTTTAGTACATCTTTAGCTACGGTAATTACAGTTCTTCTTTTCTACCTTTTTTCCTATATGTGTTCTGTTTTTCTCATGTGTTATAATTTCCCCTACTAAGAAGACATCAGCGTAATATGGCCTGGGATGACCCTGTACTGTATGTGGAATTGACGAATCAAACTGACAGGTATGAAATTCCCCAGTACTGTAATAACTTCCAGTCTGACACTATAGCTGTTTACTCTGCATGTGCAGTAAGACAGATGGAATACCCCGGGATGGTTTTCTCATGAATGTTATTCTATAGGAATGCTCTGACAGATTGTTCATAGGCTCCTGTTACAAAGATGTACTGTAAGGTATATGTATGTTACTGGTTGAATCTGTATGGATAGCATAGTACTGGACTATTTCATACAAAAAAATGTATCCCAACTTATACTGTCCCAACAGATGCCTAAGGGACATTTTTTTTGGTGTCCGTTGGGTGAACAGGGCCCTGCATTTAATTATTTGCAGTGTGTCCAGCATTCTGATGAGACGTGGGCTCGCTCCAGCCCACTGCTGACAGAGTCCTCCCCATTATTGTGCATAGGAAGAAATCTGTCAATGAGTGGGGAAACCTGCCGCTCATGAATATACCAGATGTTTAGGTGCCCATACACCTTCAACAGCTGTCGGACGAATAATCACCTATGTCTCTCACCTCCCCCATACATATATATAGCATGTATGTGTTTTTAATGGGAAGAGTGCCAAAAGCTGCTGCCACACACCTCTGGGGGTGGCTTAACACCCAGGGAACAAAAAGATCAGGCGCTGAAATTCGCCCGCTCCTTCTCTTTCCTCTACCTCCAACATCATGTGTTGTTGGAAGAGTTGAGGGCATCCAATACATATTAGTTTAAGGGTCCATTCACACGTCCAAGTGTTTTGCGGTCCGCAAATTGTGGATCTGCATGTGCTGTCCACATTTTTTACAGCCCAGTTGAAATTAATGGGTCCACATTCTTTACACAAAACTGGTGCAAAGGAATACAGGCTTAGTTGCCCATAGCAACCAATCAAATTCCCATTTTCATTTTTCAGAGCTCCTTTGGAAAAAGAATTTTAATAGTAATCTCCCCCACTGTCTGCCAACACTGTATGCTGCTCTCAGAGCGGGCGGCATGAAATAGCTGACAGACTCCACTTAACATGAATTTATCAGACATACAACATACTCACTTTGTCCAGGTCGCCATCTCTCTCCAGAGCAGATTCCTCTGCTATGTTATCATCATCTAGAAAGGGGTTAGTAGAAACAGGAGGCTGCACTTCAGGCTTTTTCTTAAAAAAAAAAAAATGCAATTTTTATTAAAATGATTTCCCACCTTTGATTAACATTGGCAACTTATCAAGCAAAATGAGAACACGAAGAACCTACACTTCCAGCATCTTTTCAGTTTTCACATACAACTGTAATAGGTCAAGTTTACAACCGTAAGTGATTTGAGGTCCACAAACCGAAGATCTGCAAAACAAGGGTTCCCGGCTACGTGCATCCCGTTTCTTTTTTTCGAAATGCCCTATCATTGTCCCGCAAAACGGACAAGAATAGGACATGTTCTATTTTTTTGCAGGTGCAGCAGAACGAACATACAGATGTACATTTTTTGCTGCACCATTGAAATGAACGGGTCCACATCCACTCGGTAAAAAAATGTGGATCAGATGCGAACCGGAAATACGATCAAGTGCAAGAGGTCTTATTCTTGCTAACGAGTGGGTATTCAGATTATTTTAATATTAAAGAGGACCAGGCAGTAGTGCGATCTTACCCAGGAACGATATATCATGACATAGTGCTGGAATCTTGCCCATATGTAGATATTTTCAACAGATGAGGATGCATGTTAACTTACTTGGATAAGGGCTACTAGCAAAATATACAGATTTATAGGCATGTGTTGATCATTATTAAACGGGTTGTCTCACCTGCAACATTAGTGGCATATCACTAAGATATGCCACCAATGACAGATAGGTGTGGGTCCCACCTCTGTCACCAACATCCCACGCCTAGCTCTAGAACAGAGCACCCAAAGTTCAGGAGAGTGCCCTGAACAAAGCTCTCATTCACTTTGGGAAATTTTGTTTAGTGCGCTCTCCTGAACTTTGGGCACCTTGTTCTAGAGATAGGTGTGGGTCCCAGAGGTGGGACCCGTGCCTATGTGACATTGGTGAAATATCCTAGCGATATGCCACCAATGTTCAAGGTGAGACAACCCGTTTAAAGTCAAGTTACTGCTCATGACCCTTTAACCACCAAGCATCATGCCTTTTTTCAAATTTGTTTGTCTCCGACATGATCTGCTACTGGACTGAAAAAAAACAAGGGAACCCTATATTTAGAAGGTCTAATACTGCTCTAAATGAATTTTGGATCGCCTGGGATTACAAGACCACAACGGTTTCTGAAACTATGCAGCTTCTGAAAGTTTTGGAGAGTCATCGGTCCAGTTTTGGAGCATTCCAATCCTTCTCTACACTAAGAGGAGGAAGAAAAGTTTTTGACAGACAGATATATCCTTCCCCAAAATAATTAAGGATTATGGACCTCAAACAGTAGTTGGCCATATGACATATCGATACTATATTGATAGTAGAGATATACCTTTCATTAAATCTCCTTACCTATTATAATATCAACAGCCGTAAAAGCATGCCCATAGTCTCTCAACAAAACAGCTAATGTGCATTAGTTAGAAGAAACTCACAAAGAGCCACATAATAAATGAAAGACTACTTTTGTGAGTAATTGAGGAAGGAATTTAGATGAAATGCCAAGTCTGCAGTGGTCAGGCTGAATCAGAATCAGCCCTCTTTATTGTTCTACAGAAATAAAGGCAACGGGAATTCACATGAAAAAACGTAAATCTTTTTCAGTAAAATAAACATTACAATATAATAAAACTACTGAATTCAACAGTGCAGTCGCTACAGCTATACTGGCAGATAAAGTGTACCGACCGTTTAAAGATATTCTGCTCAATTTATATCAGATTTTATTTGCTTGATATGATTTTCACTTACAGGGGTTTCTGTGACTTTGATATTAATGACCTATATTTAGGAACAGTGAAGGTCAGACTTCTAGCACTCCACCATGGCTGAATTATTCAGCTGATTGTTATTGGTGCAGGGAGTCAGACCCTTTCTGATATGAAAACTCACTAACCTCCTACAAGGTGCTGATGAGGTAGTATCTCGTTCCTAATCAAGTATCCCATGCAGTGTCTGGCTACCCTTCAACCTGCTCCATATCTGGTGGATCTGTCCTCAGGTGTCCAACTTTTGGTCCAAGACTTATCTTATATGCACTATTACAGGGTATACTTTGGCCCATGGGAAGACCTCTTTACCAAGGACATGGAAGGTTAACGTGCTAAGCTGTTATGACCACACCAGCAAAATGTGTTTTCTGCAACATGTGGCTTTCTCCACCGACGTCTAGGGGAGTTACAGAAACAGTACGGTCTACTTGTTTAGCCAGATCTTCCTGAACTTATCTACGGTAAGTGCAATGACTGGTTGCATTCTATTACAAACCTACTCACATAAGCTGCAATCTATTCTCACTTTATAAAAAAAAATAAAAAATCAGGGCACAAGCTGTCAAATGAGTTAATACATGAAGAAAGTCAAGTTGAAAGAAGGCAACGATGGTCCTTACCACAACAGTGTCTGTCAAGGTGCAGCCAGAGAAACGCTTTGCTAGAAGTCCCTCAAAATTAGTGGTTCTCTGGATAGCAAAAAGCAGCAGCTTCACCTCAATCTCTTTAGCTCTCGTTCTCATGATTTTTGAAAGATCATTTCTGAAGAAAAAAGGAGTTTTGTTAATAAATAATGCAACTATACAAAGCAACAGTTGTAGAAAATATGAAATCAAAGAAATTCACAAGCGCAATAGCATATAAAAAGGAAAAACATAAGAACTACCTAAGAGGTAATGGGGTCCATCAGGCACCCCTGGTGATAGGGTGGAGCAGAGAAATATAAATACACATTATATAAGAGTAAAAAGCTACTATGAAGGGCAGGTAAATAATATTGATATTGCAGCAGTGTTTCCCATATAGAAAAATCTGACTCTTGCTTTTCGGGCTTGTCTTTTTGCTGCTCATACTGAGCAAGAAATATGTTTGTGGAAAGGTGAGGAGTTCAGGGCACAACTCCGGGCTTCCAAGCCAGCATATGTATTAGAAGAACAAAGTGTTGGCAGCAGATGAAGTTCTCATTAAAGGCAGAACAATGACAGGTATAGAGGGTATTATAAAAGCTCTGGTAGCGCAGATACTTTTCATCTCAAGGGGATTTCTTCTTTTTCCTGGAGTAAGCTCAGTACAGAATATACCATTAAATTACTGAACAAAATAGCTGGGCGGCTCAAGGCCTTGCACTGAGTAATCCTTTCACTAAAGGAAAAAGCTTTTACCAAGGTAAAAAGGATGTGCATGGTGTTTTTAACCTGCGAGTGAGAACTGTGTTACTTCAGCTATATTATCGTGATCAAGGGCACATCCAAAGGGGACTTCTACAGAAGAAAACCAAATCACACTAGTCTGCGTAATGGATTAAAATAACACAGTACCATAAATTAAAGAATCAGCATAGTGATCATAAGAAGGTACTGTACTCCATCCTAGAAAATACAATTCTACGGAACGCTCACCATAAGGAGAAGTGGTAGTGCCAACTTACAGGAATTATGGTGCAAAATACGGGATTTTGATAGAGAGTTTCCAACTCACACACAAGGGGCAGCACTGCATATTTCTTAAAACAAATGCATAGTTAAAGGGGTTGTCCGAGATTTTGATATTGATGGCCTACCCTTAGGACGGGTCATCAATATCTAATCTGCTCTGTGCTTGGTAAACTGTCACCTCAAACATCTGATCACCGGGGGTGCCGGGTGTCGGACCCTGCCGATCTGATATTGATGACCTATGCTGAGGATAGGTCATCAATATTAAAACACCTGGAAAACACTTTTAAGGGATAACCCATGAAAAACATTTGTCACCTATCCACAGACTGGTCATAAACGTATGATCAGAGGAAGTTAAATTATTGGGATTCCCACTGATCATTAGTACAGTGGATCCCCAGACCCCCCAATTCTAAAGGCAATTGAAGGGAGCAATGGTCACACATGCGTCCAGCCGTTCCATTCAGTCTATAGGACTGATATAAATAGCAAAGAGCAGTACTCAGCAGCTATCCACGTCAATCCCTAAGACATTAAATAAAGCATCAAAGTGCATGCATGAGCACTGCTTTAGTCAAATGTCTCAGAAATGGGAAGTTCAGACCCTGATTCTAGTGATCCATGGTCGTTCCAATGGTTGCTCCACCAGAAATCATACATTTTTCACTTATACTATAGATACGTGATCCATTTTTGTTTCAGGATAAACTCTTTAGGCTGATTTTAAACACAGTTACTTTGGGCATTCTTTGCCGTTTTTTTCCAGCGTTATTTTGCATAGTTTTTTTTATGCATCCAGGTGTTAAAGTCTATAATGAATTATTAAATTATTTACAGACATGGCATGTTTTTGTGCCGTTTTTGAGCATTTTTGTCAAATTGCAGAATGCTCTGGGTATGGTGTATTTTTCAGGAATTCTTCCATTGGGCCGCTCCATGGGAGCTGAAAAATGAGACCCCCCTCACCCCCCCCCCCCCACAAAAAAAAAGACGTATAAAATGTTATAATAAAAATGCCGCAAAAAAAGTTATGGAAAAAACTGTAAAAATGGCATGAACAATACAGTGTGTGAAGGAATAAATGTTTTTCTTTAGGTATTTGAAATTCCAATATTCTATTATATACTACAATAATATACTAGTATTACTTCAATACTATACAAGTATACAAGTGTACTAGACTTGTCAGTTACACACTGACTGTAAACCTATTAGACACTGCTTTAGCAGACCCTAATAAGCTTCTGTAGTAGTCAGAACAAGAGGCCATTGTTAGGCCTACTGTTGCCATAGCAACCATCAGCGATCTCAACGGTGGATTGAAGATAAGGTACAGAGGGAGTCTCATCCCTCTGTCAACTGCAGCATCCAAGTAGTTAAAGGGGACCTTTCACCTTTCCTAACATGTATGTTTTGATAACTACTTTAATTCCCTATGTAATAAAAATTCTGGAGCATCTATTCTTATGACTCCATGTTGTGCCATTTGTTTTATTAAATCCTACTAGAAGTTATGAATTAATTGCTAGCAGTTTGCAATGAAGGTCCATCTGGGTGTTACCAGTTGGGAGTGTGTCCCTGCACATTCTGCCACTGACAGCACTGACTGGATCATGTCAGACTCTGCAGGCACACATTCCCACCTGGTGGCACCCAGATGTACCTTTATAGCAGACTACAGGCAATTCATTCTTAACTTCTCAAAGGAATAATAGAAGAATGGCACAACATAGAGACATAAGAATAGATTCTCCAGAATGGTTATTACATGGGGAAAGCCAGGGGCGTAGCTATAGGGGGTGCAGAGGTAGCAGTTGCTACCGGGCCCAGGAGCCTGAGGGGGCCCTAAGACCCTTGTGCCGCACCGGTATTATAGAAATTGCATGCTGGTCAGGTTACACATCTGCCTGGAGGGAAGGGGTAAGGTCAGGAATTTAGTATTGGTTGGTGCAGTTTCAATTTTTACCTCAGGCAGCATGAAGGCTATGTGCTTCCCTGCCCCTGTCTGCACTGAGGGAAGGGGGCCCAAGCTGAACTCTCGCACCAGGGCCCATGAGCCTTAAGCGACGCCCCTGGGGAAAGCATGAAGCTATTAACACAGACATGTCAGGAGAGGTGACTGATCCTCTGCAGCTGCTAGAGTAAAGCCCTTACAATTTGGATGTGTGGTTACATCATTTTTGCGAGAAGGGGTTAATAACTATTTTAGAAAATTGAGGAAAGTCAGCGTTGACAAATGATTACTTTACTTTTTGAACTTACCTGGTTATATGACAAAACTCCACAGCAATGCGCTCAGTCATGCACCAGTCTGCAGGGAACATGCGACCATACTTTTCTTCATAGTCCACCAGCTGACGTTTAATCCAAGCGTAGCGTCTATCAATTTTATCAAGCCAAGCGACCTGCCATGTAAAGATGTGTAAGCAAGTAGAAACAGAATATTGATAAAATTATGAAATTCGCCTTACTAGGACTTTCTCTAGTAATCACTGTTTAAACGTGACAATGGTTTTGATATCCACGAACAAGCTAAAATCAGATCCGAAACGAAGCAGTTATAAAAAAGCAGAAAATCCTTATAGTGCCAAGTGTCCATTCTCGTCACTTAAAGGGGATGTCTACTCAGGACAACCTCTGTCCTAAGCGATATATACAATACAGCCATTCTATTAGCAGAGCTGAGATCGGTTGCATAAAGCATCTTTCCAGGGCCGCTTCTGCAGTTTTCTGTATTTCTGAGGGGCGGTATCCACACAGCAGTTAAACACTGCTGGGTGTTTCCTTTAAGCTGCGCCGCCCTTCCCCCCACCTGGAGCGCAGGGAGCTGTGGTCCGGTCACTCACTCACCCCTCAGCTCCCCACACTCCTCCCCTCCTTCAGGCCGGCAGCGCACTGAATGGTGAAGCAGGGAGACTTCTCCCTGTTCTACCATTCAGCCTGCAGGCACGATCGCGCTGCCGGCCTGTGTGGGCAGAGCCTGTAGCCCAGGAATCTGCATAAGCTCAGCCCACATAGTCCTGCAGAGCGATCGGTGTGTGTCTCCAGGGAAGAGAGGACTTCAGGAACGGGACAAGGTGAGTAGGTACTGTGTTTGTTTGTTTTTTTTTTAACACAGAGAGGACACAGATGGCATTTCTACTACAAAGGGGGCAAAGAGGAGAGGGCATTAATACTACAAAGGGGGCACAGTGGGCATTACTACTATAAGGTGGGCACAGTGGGCATTACTACTACAAAGGGGGGCACAGAGGGCATTACTATCACAAAGGGGGCACAGTGGGCATTACTACCATAAGGGGGGTACAGTGGGCATTACTACTGCAAAGGGGCACAGTGGACACTACTACCATAATGGGACACAGAGGGCATTACTACTATAAAGGGGACACAGGGGGCTTTACTACTGTGTAGGGGACACAATAGGCATTATTACTATGAAGAGAACACAATGGGCATTACTACTGTGAAGGGGGCACAATTTCCATTACTACTGTGAAGGGGGCCCAGAGTGCATTTCCACTGTGAAAGGGGCAGAGATGTGTCTGACCCTCTGTGTGTCCGTCCCTGTGTATGTGTGTTTCTGTCACCATCACCATGCCCACACTGTTCCTATGTCTTGACACAGCTGCATCAGGACGTTCTGTGCGGGGCAAGAAAACGAAAGAGGAGGCAGCACCGTCAGCATGGAGTCCTGTGGGAGAGGCACAGGGAGGTACACTAAGGACGCAGGTAACACTACCACCTGATCTACACTATTGTTATCTGTGGTTTTACATAGGACTGCAGGTAACACTACCACATTATCAGCACTAGCGTTATCTGTGGTGTTAAATAGGACTGCAGGTAACACTACCACATTATCAGCACTAGTGTTATCTGTGGTGTTACATAGGACTGCAGGTGATATCAATAATATTATCTGTACTTGTACCGCCCCAGATCTGGCAGGATAGTCTGGGAGTTCGGTGGCTACTTGGCTTTCATACTATTTTTTAATGGGAGGGGGGCGCCATTCAAATTTTTGCCTCAGGCAGCAGAATAGCTAGAATCGGCTCTGCATCTTTCACTCTAAAAGAATTCAATGTAACCATGTATTAGATGATGAAAATTGACCACAATGTTTGTTCCGTTAAATACGATACTAGAAGTTTCTCCTTGTAATATCATGTGGTCTCTACTGGTCCCTGCAGTTGGAATAACTCCCACCTCTACCATCCCCAAATATTAAGCTTACTGATTAAGAAAATATTAAAGGGGTTGTCTTACATATCTAATAAGCTCCCTAAAGCCCCCAAATGTGTTAAAATAATAAGAGATCGTATATTCAACAATTAATCCTCATATCTAGTCTGTGTTTACATGGCTGCGACAGTGATACATCCATAAACATTGTTTGACCACTGCAGCCAATCACTTGCCTAACAATTATTAATACCAGGCCATTGTACATAAGAAAAAGGGTAAACATACATAATATAGAGTCAAAACAAGTACAATAATCATTTGAACAGAGGGAGAGAGGACTCTACCCTACAAGAGATGGTGAGGGGAGGAGATAAATGAGGGTAGAAATGGCTGTGTAGTGGCAGGTGGACTTATTGTAAGATTTACTGAAGACGTGGTTTTCATATTGCTTTAGCTTGGATGGTGGGGTGGTCAATTTCAAAGTATGGGGGCTGCACAGGAGAAATATTGTACACAATGGTGTGAGGAGCAGACAAGAGGAGTGCAAAGAAAGGCTTGGAAAGGTAAAACAATTGTGTGGGGAGAAGCAGGAGAATAGGCCAGAAATGTAAGGAGGAGACATCATGGAAAGTCTTGTAGGCCATTGCTAATATTTTTAATTGAATGTACTAGGCAACGGGGAGCCAGAGATTGTCAGAGGGGGAAGGCAAAGGAGAAATAAAGGTAGAGGTAGGATAACCAAGCAGCAGAGTTGAGGGTGGATAAAAAAGCAGAAGATTGTTAGATGGTGGGCCACAAAGGAGGATGTTGCACTTATTTAGACAAGAATGCACTAGCATTTCTTTGTTGACTCAGGGTTGAAGAAAGAAAGGCTACAAGAAATGGCTTTGAGCCGCAATTTGCGGACAACACACTGGTCGGCACCCCATACAAAATGAACAATAGGACATGTTCTATATTTTTTCGCGAAGCCACGGCTCGGCGAGATCAAATGCCGCCTATAGAAATTAATGGGGCCACATCAATTCCGCAAAATTGCAGAATAGATGCGGCCCCATTCACACGGTCGTGTGAATAGGCCCTTAGACTAAGGAAAATGTGGAACCAGTAACTGCGATTGAGAGTTCTGGGGGAGCTGAATGAGAGGATGAAGTCGATTTTCTCCACGTGGAGTTTTAGAAAGCAGAAGGAGAAGAAGGATTAATAGAGAAGAGTAGGGGGTCCTGGGAGAGAGCCATATACAGAGCTATATATACACAAATATGCCACCGCAGCAAATATACTGTAAATACAGACTGTAGCAGCAGTGCTGGAAACAGTGGAGACCAAGTTGTGAGTACACATTCTTTTAACACATTTAGATGCTCTGGAGAACTTTAGAAATATCTTGGACAACTCATTTAAGTACTTTAGGTAATATAAGTTACTGTTCATCAAGAACAACCAAAAGCATACTTACATCTTGATTTTCTTGGAAGAGGACCGAGTATTCAGACAGATGCTGCCTGATAAATTTCTTGATGATCTCCTGTTTAATCCGAACATCCAAAACATTGGCTACCAAGCAGGCATCACGTAGGACGTTACTGGGTCCCCCTGATCTCTAATTGAGACATTAAAAAAATCAGCTAAAAACGTAACTATTGGTTTATTTAGCTGAAGCTGCAAGCAAAGTTAGAAGATATTTATTATATTTGTAAAGAAAAAAACATTTTAATTCTAGAGTGCTGTAGTGGTTTTTCCTGGGCCATCTTACGTTGAAACTAGACTTCACATAGAAGCCTCAGATGGCAAGCATGGCCATTTCTCTGGTAAAACACCTGTATTTGGTGTCTATTAGCTCTTCTTTACAGTACAGTGCGTTACTACATGTTCTGTACTGCCCTCGGTGCCGGTTTGATCTGCTTCTTTGGATGTCAGATGAGGGCAGGTACATTTTATGTTTTTGTATATACACTGCGTGGTATACAGGACCCTGAAGTCCTCTTCATAGAAAGTGATTTACAGCTTCAAGCATCTATTCCCGACTGATACATGTAAGGACTTACTTCATCTGATTTAGGGCTCATTCAGACAGCGGTGATGTGTTTTGAGGTCTGCAAATTGTAGATCAGCAAAACATGGATACTTGCCATTCTGCATTTTGTGGACCACACATGGCCAGCCCTATGATAGAAATGCCTAGTCTTGTGGACAAGTATAGGACATAATCTATTTTTTTTTTTGCGAAACAAAACTACGGATGCAGACAGCACACGGTGTGCTGTCCACATCTTTTGTGGCCTCGCACCTGTTACGCAAAATTTCAGAATGAAACTAAACAAAAAAATCACAGCAAAAAGATAAAAAACATCTTGCACGATATGAGAAATAATAGCGGATGTCAGTAGCTACATTTATATAAATAAATCACAGAAATAAATATTTAATGCACTAAAAATAGATGCAAACAATATATATATATATATATAAACTAAGACCTCACTCTATAGATAAAATCTGAGATTCTTAGCCAATATATTTTGATCAAAACACATCTGTGCCCACCTACCCAGCTCCAAGGTGGTCTCAGTTCAGGCAGGTCCTTACCTAAACCTACCTATGCCGTTGGGCATCTATATCCAGGAACGCGGACTCTGCACATATAGTGTGCTGCCCCTAGTTACCTCTATGTGTATCCAGCAACCAATGAGAGAAGGAGCAAGCACACCTATATGTACCACCTTAATCAAGGCGCTCTGTTTGATAGGGAGGGGAAAAGTGCACAGAATGCTACTCAGGATAAACTAGGAACGCATTCACACCTGAAGGTGCCACTACTTCAAGTATATACTACAAACTAAACAAAAATCACTGAAAAAAAAGATAAAAAACATCCTGCACGATATGATAAAAAATAGCGGGTGTAGTATATACTTGAGGGAGTGGCACCTTCACCTCCTAGTTTATCTTGAGTAGCATTTCTGTGCACTTTTGCCCTCCCTATTAATGCAGAGCGCCTGGATTAGGTGGTACATATAGGTGTGCTTGCTCCTCCTCTCATTGGTTGCTGGATGCAGGTAGAGGTGACTAGGAGCAGCACACTATATGTGCAAAATTTCAGAATGGATGCGGATCCACTCATATGGTCGTGGGTTCACTAAAGCAGAGTTCACGTCACATTTTTGGTCTATGTTTAACATATATGTTGGGGAAAAAGGATGCAAAAGCGTAGAACATGGCTTTTCCATCCTACAGAGTCCAGCAAAAAAAAAAAAAAAAAACCTGTAGGGTAACATATGGTACTTTTAAAAATAAAAAAATAAAAAAGTGAAACTATGCCGACAGGTGCTACTGTATTGTATCCATCTGAGACAATCTGCCCAATTTTCTTAAATCCTTCTTTTCTCTCATCATGGGTTGACTTTTGGATGTTTAAAAGCAATTCCTAGCTTTCCAGTTCAGTTTGAGTTATGGACTGAAGTTACAATGGTTTCAACTTACAACGGCAGTTGCAGCAACAATTGACATTGTAACTTGAGAGACCACTGTATAATGAAAAATAATTTAGTTTACATAGAGGCTAAATGTACAAAAAAAGTAACAAAAAATAACTATTGCCTATCTTGCACAGATCCTATATCTTCACTGTAGAAAACTACCAAAATTCCTTGTTTACTGTACAGAGCTTGCTGCGTGATCTGCGTTTTGGGAATGTCTTATGTACCTCGGGTTATTTACAGTCAGACATAAGAAACTGAATTTAGCAATGCTGTTAGGAGGTGTGTCTGATGGCAAACTTGTAAAAGGGTATGAAATATCAACCAGCAGAATTGTGAATGCAGCTCTGGAAAATGGAAGAGTTGTCATTTCTGACAAGTGCAAGAAATGCAATGTCTCTGCAATGTTACTCAGGTTTTCTGTACCACAAACATATCCAAAATGTCTTTAGATAGAATGGCTTTCTGAAAAAAATTACCTTAGTGCCCTGTGCTGGAAATGCTTCTTCGAAATCAGCTAATATCTGTTGCCCCAGTTCAGTCTGTGCAGCTTTAACCCTGACAAGAAATCATTTTTTTTTTAAGATTAATGTGAATTGTATGGCAGTTGCATTGCTATAACTATATAGAAACCTGACTGTTGGGAGAGTGACCAAGCATGCATGACCAGCAGCACTCAGCTCAGTAGATGGACATGTACATCGCTATACAGTCTGAACACAAGGTGGCACAACTTACACCATACTCTGCTATCTTCAGCAGTTCATTAGAGACCTGACGCTCCACCCATACTGGTGCATTGGATCGCCATTCTTATGGTCCCAACAGTTGGACCTTCACTGACCAGATGCTTATCTCCTAACCTTTGGATAGTTGATTTTGTGGCACAACCCCTTTAAAAACCATTGTTTTATTATACGTGAATATTTAAAGTTAACTAAATGAACACACAAGGTATGCAAAATGACGGTAAATATTAAGTCTGCCCATACACAGTCATGTTTTGATAAGGTTTTCAGATGCAGTTTTGAAGCTAAAACCAGGCAGCAATGGAAAAAATATTACAAAGTACAGATTCTACACCTCTTTTTTGGAATACACAATTGCTTTTAGCTTCAAAACTGCATCTGAAAACCTGAACAAAACCTGGTCGTGTCCAGCCAGTCTAAATGAGAAAACTCAAGAAAGTTACAATTCAATATGATTTCCCAAGAGATTATGTCAGAAGAACATTCAGGTAAAAAGTCACTGCACTTTCAAAAAACTTTTGATATGTCATAATGACATAGTAAAGGCTTTGATTGGTGGGGGTTTGAGTGCAGAGACCCCCACTGACTGCTAGAACAAGAGAGAGAAGCACTCACCTAGCAAATGATCTCTCTTCACTAAAGGAGATGGACTCAAGAGGGAACCAAGAACTTCTACTTACCTCGTCTCCGGCAGTGAGAAGAGAAAATGTATTTTGTGATCACTCTCTTTATTCTAGCGATCGGTGGGGGTATCAGTACTCAGACACCCACTAATCAAAACCTTTGATATGTCACTATGACAGATTTCAAAGTTTTTTTAAATCTCAGTGATCCATTAATTCAAATCAAGCTTAAAAGACAGATAGACAATGGTACGTCCTTCAGAATCCCATCATGGAAGACAATAATGAGCTTGGAAGCAGTACTAGCAATTACTATTAGGGCCATCTAATTAAAAGCGCACCACTTAAAGTGATATACTGTAGCATTTATGAATAACGGCTGAATTGTTAATATCATTGATAAGAGTCATAGTGAAGTGCCACTCAGTTAAATCTAAGTACTGCACATGCCTATGTGGGACACCTATTGGATGCAGTGGTCACGTGCTGTACACCTGCATGTCACCAACACTGTGATATGCATAGTGATGTGCTGGAGTATGGCCATTCACTGCTGAAGGCAATGCACTCAACATTTGATCATTTCAACTTAAGATGACCTCTCATGGATGACTGTAAGTTGCTTTCAGGCTCAACTTACAATGCTCCCGCACACCGGCGCACAAGTTGCGAATTCCAATTGGCAGGAATATCCAGCCAATCTCCAAGTTCTTTGCAGACCACCACTTAGATGCCCCTGGAAGTCCGTGGCACGTGCCTGGATGTCTGAAATATACACCCAACCAGCATATGTTTAACTGTAGCACGACCAATCAGTGTGCTTTACAGTGTACAGTACTGGGAGAGCACTGTACTGTACCTGCTGTAGAACAGCATTGTGTGCAATCTTCTGGTAACTGTCGAAGCTGCTGGTAATGCAGTCTACTGTAGTAAAATGTGAATCCCTGTACATTTACAGTACTTTATAGAATAATACAGTTTAAAAAAAAAACACCAGTGCAATGCTACACTTGTTCTCCTCCCCCACCAAAAAAAAACTCACCAGTTTATCCTGTATTTGCTTTAATCCTTCCTTTTTTATTTTGGAATAACATTTTGGGACTTCAAAACCAAATACTCATTTTCCATAGCATTAAAGGCTATGTACACCTTTGGAGGCAATTTTTGTTTATGACTGCATTTTACTCATTTTTGAATCATATTTTCAATTGGCCTTTATTAAAAAATATTGAGCCATTCTGTCACACAGGGTTAACTGTTTTTCTAACTGTGTGATGGGTACTTTCACTTTGTGCCTGCCAGTCATCTAATAAACCTTGTCTCTAAACTACTCATTTAAGTCACATTCTTATCCGTAAAATAAGAACTGAGCTATAATTAGTGTTTATAATGTCAGAGCGCAGAGATAAGGAGCCGTCATTTCCCCAACTGATGGAAAAGAGAAAATCCAGAGGCTGCTACTAGAACATCTCAGCTCTGTACAGAAAAAAGGACGCCATATTTTTAATAAGGACCAATTGAAAAAATGATTTTTTTACCTCAAAGTGAGTACAATGCAAAATTTAAAAAATTGCCTCCAAAGGTGTATATAGCCTTTAAAGGGGTTGTCTGGCCTTTTACTATTGATGACCTATCCTCAGGATAGGTCATCAATATCAGATCGGCCGGGGTCCGACACCCCTGCCAATTAGCTGCGCGAGGAGACGGAGCATGCAGTGCGCACGTGCCATCTCCCTTCTCTCTTTTAGTTTACCGCTGCTGTCCACAGCAGCAGCGGACAGGAAGAGAGAAGGGAAATGGCATATGCGCACTGCGTGCTCCATCTCCTCGTACAGCTGATTGATGAGCAATCCTGAGGATAGGTCATCAATAGTAAAAGCCCGGACAACTCCTTTAATGTTTCAACATACAACGGTTTGATTTGATAATTGGGATCACAGTACTAAGAAGGTTTTACTTGTTATGTTGTAAGCTTCACTTGTATGTTAATGCAGACTTTATATAGCTTATACTAGAAACAAAAAAAAAAGAAAGCAACATATAAAACGTTTAATGGAGCAATGTAGCATTTATCGCTACATTTTTACCAGATCTATGTCTGCGTTCTAAAATAGTCCCTTTAAGCGGTTACATAATAATCTTTGTTTTAGAGAATTAGCATTCATTTCATACCATACATAATCAATTCAAGGCTTAAATTTATCCACATTCTACAGCAATTCTGATCAGTCTTTTGGAGGACTGTCAAAAAACGTATTTTGGAAGAAACAAAAATGTACAAATTATACTTCTTACATTGTTATATCAATATCAGACCTAGTATTTGGACTAAAATGTAATTCCATTTGTTGAAATTTGGAAAACAATGTTTATGCCAACATATTTTGTCAAGTACCTTTTCACTTTTCACAACCGTATATTACACTAAATCCCCTAGTCCCCTTTTATAATTTGGATAGTGGCACCTTCCTTCCTTCTTTTACAGCACTGAGCAAGTCCCTACATATTCTGTCCTGGTCTCTGAAGTGGATGATAGTATCCACTCTAGGCAATGCTCTGCACTAAACACAGACAATGCAAAAAAATTTTTAAAAATATATTCTATTATTTTCTTCCTTAATATCCTTCTTTCTGCAAATCCTATCATGTCCAATATTGCTATTAAAACTGATACATTTTCTCTCTGTGTCCCAGGAGACCAGCCTTTTGTCCCCACCTCCTCCCCATAGTACTATGACGGGCTATAACACAAGCCCTCTGCCCTGCTACAGATGATTAAGACCCTCCGCCAGCCCCCTGCTATAAATGGAACAGAACAGAAGGAGACTAAGGCTACTTTCACACTTGTGTTTACATTTTCCGGTATTGAGTTCCGTCATAGGATCTCAATACCGGAGAAAAATGCTTCCGTTTTGTCCCCATTCACTGTCAATGGGGACAAAATGTAACTGCATTCTGTTCCATTTGGTTGCGTTCCCATACCGTAGAGAGCAAACCGCAGCAAGCTGCAGTTTTCTTTACATCATGGGATACGGAGCAAAACAGATCCGGCATGACCCACAGTGCAAGTCAACGGGGACGAATTAGTTTTCTCTGACACAACAGAAAACGGATCGGTCCCCGATTGACTTTCAATGGAGTTCATGAGGGATCCGTCTTTGTTATGTTAAAGATAATACAATTGGATCCGTTCATAACGGATGCAGATGATTGTATTATCAGTAACGGTAGCGTTTTTGCTGATCCATGACGGATCCAACAAAAACGCTAGTGTGAAAGTAGCCTAACAACTGTGTTCTCTGCAGGATTTGTACAAGACCAGGGCAGGGGACTTGCCAACTTCTGACACCTAGAACCACAGCCCTGGCCCCCGATGTTTGGGCCTACTGACACCTCTGGGGTAAGTATTATTGATAAAACAACTGTTGTAAAACAGACCTGGCTAAAATTAGAACAATCTCCTTTTTGTTTCCTTCCAGTTTCCCTAATCACCACACAAATTAAAGGAAACAATACAGAAATTAAAAAAAAAAAAAAGTTTAGAATGCAATCAAAGGGTTAAAAAATTTGACTGAATTTTTTTTTTCTTGTTTGAAAACAAAAAAAGTAAAAAAAAGTATTCCAGCAGATTATAATAAATGAGCCGTATGAGGGAACACAAAGTGTACAGGATTGTCTCCTCATATAAAACATGTCCAGTGAGAATGTTAGCTTACGAATATCCCAACCTGGAACCCAATATCTAGATCAAGTGAGAAAAAAAAAATTATTTTTTCCTGCTGTTCTTTTTCCCCTCAAGCTTTCAAATAGCAGTACGAGCTACAAAACCACAAGTTCTTTTTGCTTAGCCTACCAGAAACTTTAGACAGGGACTGGCAGAGAGCACCATAAAAAGGGGCTGAGGCAGCCGGTCTTTACTGACTTGTGGTACAGTTGTTATGTCTCAGTAAAATACTTTCCAGGCCATTTCAGTTATTTCCATGCCCATTTAACCCTTTCATGGTGCAAAGAGCGAAGTATTGAGAAACGACATGAAAAACAGAGAGAGTAACCGGACAGGAAAATTAGTCATCTGAATGAGCCCTTCACACAAAATATGTGCTACTAATATCTAACAAGTAATGCCCCTATACACATACTGCAACCATGACAGGTAAGGCCGGGTTCACATCACGGTTTAGTTTTCCGTTCTTCTGATCCGTCAGAAAAATAAAGAAAAAACAGATCCTGTATTTTAAGCATCCGTTATGCTCAGTAATTTCCATCTGAGATCCATTATCTTACACAGAGAAAAAAGTCCTGCATGCATCATAGATGGAAATGGCTAAAACGGATGCAAAATGTGCATACCTAAGCATAACGGATGCTTACAATCCGTTTTTTTTCTTTACTTTTCTTTCTAATGGAAAAGTAAATGGTGATATCAATCAGGCCTAAGGCTGTGTTCACATCTGCAATGAATGCTATGTTCAGAATCCACCAAAGATGCCTAAAAAGATAATGCAGCATGAAGCTGTATAATTTTTTATTTCGTTTTTTTCCAGTAAAATGGCCAACATCATGATGGAAACCAAACCGACCTTCTTATAGTCAATGGGGATTGTTGGGTGTCTTTGGTGTTCATCAGGTGATGGATCTGGTACTGTCATAATTTTCCTTTATCTATGATGGTGTGAACACAGTCTAATACCTCGTATATATTACTGTTCACATGGGTAGCTTTAACTCTACAGTGTTGCATTACATGCATTTTACTGCATGTAAAAACACATACATTTTTACAAAACTCACATGAATTGCGTTTTTGAACAAATATAAGCATTGACATAGATTATAAGTGCAAAAGCAATAAGCATTAGAAAAAAAAATTGCGTCTTTACATGCAGGTTTTTATATGTGGTTTTCTGCATTTTCAACCGCATTACAAGACATGTGCATGATAGAACCCTAACAGAATAACACCTATAAAGATAGATCATGAAGTTAATTAGCACATCATTTTGGGCCTACTTAAAAAACAATAGGTCTATATGTCCACATAAAGATATGTTCTCTCCATATTCTACTACATTAAAAGAAGTATAAACATAGATAACTCCTTCTGACCTCTGCAATGGTCACAAAGCATGTCTAGAAAAATCTCAGAAGTCAATGTAGTGTTTTACATTGATGTATGTATTTTATATTATTTTATGTCTTTTATGTGCGGCTACTGGTTGCTAGAATTTCCCTTTTGGGATTAATAAAGTATCTATCTCTATCTATCTATCTCTCTATCTATATATCTATCCATCCAGTCTATTGTGTCTATGGCCCAAGGAACAGGAAGTCTTCATATATTTTAGACCTAGTGGCCAGTGTGAAAACTGCAGGAATATATACCGTATTTTTGGCCCCATAGGACACACTTTTTTCCCCCAAAAGTGGGGGGGAAATGCTCCTGCGTCCTATGGGGCGAATACTAATGAGCGCTTCCATTAAGGAAGCGCTCATTAGCACTGGAGGACCAAGAAGCGGTGAAGACTCTGTACTCACCGATTCCTGGTCCTCGGCTGTCGGCTGTGCTGCTGGAGGTTAATCTGGGGCAATATGGGGCTGCACTGCTGGGGGCTGATATGGGTCAATATGGAGCTTCTGGGGCAATAAGGAGCTACTGGAGGCTAATCTGGAGCAATAAGGAACTGCTAGAGGCTAATCTGGAGAAATAAGGAGCTGCTGGAGGCTATTCTGGGGCTGCTGGAGGCTAATCTGGGGCAATATGGGGCTGTTATGAGACTGCTGGGGGCTGATGAGAGGCATGGGGCTCTTATCTGAGGTCTGATTGGGGGTCATTCACATTCGGGTCTTAGCTGAGGTCTGATTGGGGGTCTGATAGAGGGTCTTATTAACACTGGGGGTCTGATTGGGGCTGTTAGCTGATTTTTAATTAACATTGGGGGTCTGCTTGGTGGTCTGATCCAAAATCTAATGAAAAATATTTTTTTTCTTATTGTCCTCCTCTAAAACCTATGTGTGTCTTATGGGCCAGTGCGTCTTATAGAGCGAAAAATACAGTATATATATATATATATATATATATATATATATATATATATACACACATACATACATATATACACACACAATATATATATATATATATATATATATACATATATACATACACACACATATATATATATATATATATATACACACACACATATATATATATATATATATATATATATATATATTTATTTATTTATTTATTTATATACACACACATACACCAAGGAGGTATCATATTGTGTGGTCTCGGCATGCATGTGGAGCCTGCATTCCCTAAAATCAGTGGAGGCCATTTTGGCACTATAAGAGGTACAATATAATGTCGGCTTAGCATGCATGTGGAGCCTGCATCCTCTGTAGTTAATGGAGGCTGCTATGGCACTTAGTGACTATGGCGTTTAGTGTTAGGTTCCTGTCTTAAAGAGATCGCCTTGATGTATGGCAGACGGCACAGATAATTTTTGTACAATGTAGCGCTAGTATCGTGTAGATAGTGAGTATGGCAGTATTGTATGTACTCATTTTATTGTCTGTGTTCGCAGAGTGCTGTTGCATTTTTTTATGTTTTACATTCCCTTTAAGACATCCATTTCCAATGTACTACCACCCTCCTAAAGTCTCCCGAATAATGAGCATGTGAGAGGTATTTTCTAAAACATGTCGCATAAATCTAAACTGCTGCAAAGATAACAGAACCAATTTATAACAAAGCTAATTAAAGCACTTCCAATTACTAACACAAAAATAATTCTACTGTGCAAATCCATCAAAATAACGTCTGCACGATGAAAGTGGTCAGTATATGATCGGTGAACATTGTACAGCGGCTGTGCTTTGTATCGCAGGTCAGCCCCTTTCACTTCTATGGGGCCAAATTGTGCCCTTGCCATGTGACTGATGAATGTAACGTCAGATTGCCTAGGGAAAACTATGAGAAAGCCATGGCGCTACTGCAATATCCAGTGCCTTCTCAAACAGCTGATTGGCAGGGGTCCCTGGTGTCGGACCGCCACTGATCAGATCAGTTAAAAAAAAGTTTAATAAAACCCTATTCATTCATAAAATAAACTGGAATCCAATAATTTTCTAGGTTTCTCAATACATACTTCTGAGTAAACCTTAGATCTGGTTTCTATAAGATGGATTTTATATGTAGAACAAGTCTGGAAATAGCCAATTTTAGCCGTTGTCACTGAGGGAAATTAGAAGCAACTGCCCATGAGTCTATTTATTCTGGCTGACACTAAATATATTTCCTTATTCTGAACACTGGAGATGTAAGCAATGTGCAGGGTGTGCCTTTCATTTCCGCACAAATCACGATTCCTATCATAACCAGATGGAACGGTTATCAAAATGTAAACATCAGGAAGGAGGTTCAGCAAAGATACAACTAAAAATATCAGAGCTAAACTATCCATCATGTTTCCCATTGACATTTCAAAAGAGATGGCATCTAAGCTCTCGTCTATCCTGAAGTGATCAATGCCTGAGAAACCTTAAACTGCTCCATGCCTCCAAATGTTTCCACTGATAAGAGGGAGACGTTGGACACACGATGGAACTTTAGAATTGATTGTGACCAGTGTGGAGGTGGCCTGAAGAGAGATTACACTGGGAAGGCCAATGGAGAGGTTGAAACCAGTCTCACAAACAAAGAACAGTATAGGGAAAGCAAATTAAATATGTCATCATCAGAGTAAGCAAATAAAGTTGGTAAAACATTGTAACATAGGCGGTGTAGCAATTCAAACTCAGCAAGACAAACTTGGTTACAATGGCTGCTCTATGGAGAGCATTGGCCTGAAAATCAGAATCATGCCCGCACATATAGCTCATGTAACATAGCACAATTATAATAACCAGTGACGAACGAACGTAGTTGGAAAAATCGTGACAAGGGATTTGATAGACTTTCAATTAGTATTTGGGACAATTGCCTAGGAACAGCTAGTTTCACTCTACTGTTTCACCCAACAGAGGAGCATCCTACTGGAATGCACTGTATCTGGCACAGCCAGAAATGACCAGGGCACTGTCACGCCCCATTGACTATACTGAGAGCTGGTTTCTGTCTGGCCGAATCCCAGCATTCATGCCAGACCCCCGCTGGGTCCCATTATGTCAATGGACTTCAGAGGGGAAAGGCAGTACCCAGCTACGCCAGATACGATGAACTCCGCCAGAACTGCCAGCAGGATGGGTTTAACGCTAGTATGAAACTAGACTTATTCATACCATGGCATTGAGAAGGATAAATTTTTACAGGATTGATGAAAATCAATGATGGACAAATTATGTCTCATTTTAAACTCCATTCACTCTGGGTAATCATTTTTTACCACCCACCAGAAATGAGTAAATATGAACAATCAGTGTCAGACAGCTGCTGCCAAGGCTAATAAGATCATGGTCTGTATCAAAAGAGGTATAGATGTCCATGTTGAGAACATAGTCCTGCCACTTTACAAATCACTAGTCAGACCACATATGGAGTACTGTGTACAGTTCTGGGCTCCTGTGAACAAGGCAGACATAGCAGAGCTGGAGAGGGTTAAGAGAAGGGCAACTAAAGTAATAACTGGAATGGGTGGAGTACAGTACCCAGAAAGATTATCAAAATTATGGTTATTCACTTTAGAAAAAAGACGACTGAGGGGTGATCTAATAACTATGTATGAAATATATCAGAGGTCAGTACAGAGATCTCTCCCATCATCTATTTATCCCCAGGACTGTAACTGTGACGAGGGGACATCCTCTGCGTCTGGAGGAAAGAAGGTTTGTACACAAACATAGAAGAGGATTCTTTATGGTAAGAGCAGTGAGACTATGGAAGTCTCTGCCTAAGGAGGGGGTGATGGTAAGTTCACTAAAAGAGTTTAAGAGGGGCCTGGATGTATTTCTGGAGGGTAATAATATTACAGGTTATAGTTACTAGAGAGGGGTCGTTGATCCAGGGAGTAATTCTGATTGCCTAATTGGAGTCGGGAAGGAATTTTTTACCTAAAGATAAAGAAATCTGGCTTCTATCTTAGGGGAATGAATTTTTGTCTTCCTCTGTATAAGAACTGTGTTTTTTCAAGTAGGTTTTGAGGCAGATTTTCCTGCAGGTTTTTCAGACAAACCCAGAATTGGATTTGAAAGGAATCTAAAATATAAAGGAAGGCCTTATAGTTCTCCTTCCTGCAGGATTCACTTCTAAAAAAAACCTGCAGGAAAATCTGCCTTAAAACATGTTCCAAAAACTACCCTCATCAGATGAAATTTTTTGCAGCCTCACAAATTATGCAATAATCTAATATCAGTTTAAAATCACGTCCTGAAGAAGACAAGCTGGCCACACATGTAGGTTTGCTCATCTCTAATTCTTTTACCTTCTGTGGAGCTTTCTACAACTCAAGGCTACACTTCTTCTGAGCGACGAATGAAATTTTACTTCTGACTTTCCGAACACTGAGAACCACTGACTCTGCTGCGGTACTAGTGATTCCAGCGGTCTATGTATGTGTGATAGACATTCTTGAGGTTGTGCAGACTTTATAATTTGGAAGGGATTACCTTGACAAAGAAACTCACCTTTCTGAGAGTTGTCGAATCTGTGGTATGCCCATGTACTTTTGAAAATGCTCCAGTACATTTACCACCCCTTGGAGAAGGTTGGCAACCTCGCCATACTGTCTTTTTCTAGTCATAGCTCTTAAAAAAGAAAAAAATTAGTTTCATTAAGTGGTTAGAGAAGTTCGGTGATCAGCAAATCACAATAGATTCTGATATTATGAAGATACAATTCTAGAAATCACTTTGTAGAAATAATCAGTCGGCACTCTGGAAGGTGGTAGTGCTTGTACTCTAAGCCCATAAATCCAAGCAGAAGAAGTGAATCAGCACTCACTTTTTGTTGCTAATAAATCTTCACTTTATTGTCATAAGCAAAATACAGGCAGATGTGACGCATTTTGGCTAAACAACCCTTGAAGCTTGATTGAAAAAGCTGTTTAGCTGAAACACTTCTTATACTTAAAGGGGTTATCCCATGAATAATGTAAAAAATGTAAATCAGACATCATATAGTACATGACAAGCTCTTTCTAACAAAGCTAGAACCAGCCCTGTACCTCACATAGATCCAGAGATCTCCCCATTCATTGCTCTGCTACATTTATATCAAGCTGGCAGCTCAAGGGGAGTGACTTTTCTGCTGCAGCTAAGGGGGCGTGTCTCAGCTCTCCCTATCACAGCTCAGGAGGCAGTTCAAGGATGAAACTGAGTATGTGCGGCCATCTTAATGAGCAGGTCAAAGAAATAAGAAAAAACAAACAAATTGCAGGTGGCGCTATACAGATATATTTTATTGAATAACTTTAGCTATACTAAATTTTTAATGACATGCAATTACAAAAGGATTTAGAGCCAGGTGCTGGTTTGAAAACTGTAGAATATTTTTCATGGGACAACCCCTTTTAATTCTAGAAATCAAACATGTGGCACAAAGGGAGCATGACACTGAAATGAAACTGGTCACAGAAATATCAATGAGGTCAGCACAGCTAACAAGCTTACTCCAGTGAGTCAACTCCTCCAGCCAGCATGTGTAGATGGTTCAGTGTCGTAATTGAGGTGGTCAAATGGCGCTTGGCATGATCCAACTGCTTAATATCCCGTGTGATTTCTTTCACCTTGGAAGAAGCATACAATGTTGACTAATGCAGTAATTTACAAAGCTAAGGAATTGAAAACAGAGGTAATTTAATTGTAAACTTCAATTGTCACTAATTATTGTACAATTTGTAAGAAGCGGTGATGCCTTGGGGTAATAAAGAGCTCCTTAGGCGACACAGCATACATGTATCCCATATTGCGCCTAACCTAATTATATGAATATCTTTGCCAGGTTACATACTGGAAATAAAGTAGAGTCATAGTTTCCCACAACCTGCTCCCTAGTCTAGTCAATGACTGGTCTTGTTTTACACAGAGAAAAGCAGGTCCATTACCCAGCTTTAGAAAATAATATCTATGCGAAGTCTATTGCCTGCAAAAATCTTTATATTTTCTAAAATTGACCAAATGGCTGTAATGTGAAGCTAACATTAAAAGTTATTTAATCTATTACCAAATATTTTCTGAAAAGTACATATGATTAAGTAGTTTAATGCTAGGTTGCTGGGGGAAATTCATATTTCCCATTGCTTCCACATGACTGACCATACTCTGATTTATTGCAGTTGGGATTCAATTTACAGACTGCAATAAAACTGTGCCATTTGACGCCCTGAGGAAATTATACAGGACTAAGCATGACTATATTCTTCATTTCCAGGTACCCACATAACACTGCCACAGAATGGGGCTTACAATGTATATTCCATATCATACACACATTATGGCCAATTTCACATAAGTCCAATTTTAGGGGTTGTGTCTTTGATCACATATCACTAGGATAAGCCATAAGCCATCAAAGTTAGACAGATACGCGTCCCACCTCAGAGACCAAAACCTATTTCCAGAACAGGACCCTGAAAGTGAAAGAGAGCTACGTGCTCTCTATTAGCTTCTATGGGGTTCGGAAATCCTATAGAGATTAAAAGAGAGCGTACAGTGCAAGTGTGGCCACCGCTCAATTGACTTATATGGGACTGCAAGAGATGGCTGAGCAAGCACTATATGTTAAAGATGAGACAACCCCTTTAACATATCAGTAGATTTTTGTTGAGTGGGAAGAAACCAGAGTACCCTGAGTAAACCTGTATAAACCCAGAAGAACATACAAACTACATGCTGCTCGCTGACATGGTTACATTCAAAACCAAGACTCCAGAGATATAAGGCAAGAGTGATAAGCATTATAATGGCCATAATGAAACGGTGACTTCTTTCTGACCCAGGAAGGAGAAGCACACATACTATGCCTGTTATGGTCTAAATTTATTAATACAGGATGCTGCAGAGAATGGGACAAAAGCTGCACTTTGTATCTTTTACTGCTCAATAAAACGGAGGGAATAATATAAAACCGACAAGTATAGATACAGTGGTCGCTCAAGTTACAATATTAATTGGTTCCGGGAGGACTATTGTATGTTGAAACCATTGTAAGTTGAGTAATCAGTTCCAAAGCCCCAAAATGTCATCCAAGATAAGAGAAAATGAAGATTTAAGAAAAATAAGCAGATAACTAAGACAGATAAGACAATATAGATATTAGAAATCCAGCTATTTTATCAGAGAAGTGGCCTGGATTAGATGGATCTGAGACATTGTATGTTCAGTCTAGTTTCAACTTACGATGGGTCAGAAAAGACCACTGTATGTTGAAAATATTGTATCCTGAGGCCTTTGTGTCTTGAGGGATAAGAAAAGAACATACCAGTATCTGACAAAGCTATCTCCAGACGTCACATACAGCTGAACGGAGTGCAGAGAAAACGGGGTCCTCATTCTCATGATCAGGGGGGAATCAGTGGTCGGACCCCACCAATCAGACACATTCACTATCATGGATAGGGGATAAGTGTGCTTTGCGGGACAAACCCTTGAATTCTTTGCAGCCTATAGAAGAAGACTATGCAGAGCAAAAGCAGTATGCATGTAAACTACATATTTTGGGAGAGATACTCAAGGTTTTTATTTTTTTTTTTATTTCAGTTTTGTAGCATGTCTAGTTGCCAAGTACCATTCGTTTTCCAGACTCTTTGAAGTCAAAAAAATATACACAAAAAAACACGCATATACAGACAAACTGCACATAATATATCAAGTTGTCTACTGCAGGTTTTTGCTGGGATTATAAGCCGCCCTGATGTATAGCGCTATTAGCATTTAAGACCACGTTCTAAAGAACGGTCTACTCACCATTTGCTCCGATTTTTCAGCTTTGTCCTTGATGTCTTTGATCTTGCCGAACAGTTGCTGTATAGCTTTCTGAGCCTCTTCCAAAGCCTGTGAGTAAAAAACAGAGATCATCAACAATTCATCAATTCTATATGAAGATGACAGTATTTATTATTTAAGATGCAAATTCGGAACAATGTATTCAATCCCGCCAGCGTCCACTTGACTCATGTTACTCGTATAGCGTATCAATGTAAATACAGCCCTGTGTATATAGCTTTTCGCTTCAACATTTCATATATACAATATTGCTCACTTCTAAACACTTTCTTAATCTAGAATTTAGGATAATAAACAAGTTAAAAGCCGGACAATTTGTTCTTGCCAAGTAAATTCCACGATTCCCTTAAATACTATCTATATAAATATGAGCATTTTGGCTTCTCGTGTTCAAACAAACATAATCGTCCTTCAAAGGAGGAGAACTTTGTATCTTAATGACTATGTTTTATGTAAATGAAGAAAATAATAATTTTAAACATCTCCAATGTAAATGCTTTTATTTCTTCTGAATCTTCTTAAATGGCTTACAGCGGATTACGGCTTAAAATCCGTTAAGCTTTGCTAATAAGAATAGAAATTATTGTCATGGTTTAAAAACAATAAATCTACACAGAATCTCAGGCTATTCTTATTTTCTAAATCAGGGCTTCTCCACTGCACAGAGCTCAACACCACAGTGTCACATACAGAGACTCCTGTGCCCCATCCAACATGTCAGCACCAAGAGAAAGGAGAACACAGAACCAAAGAGAACTTTGTTCATTGAAGTCAATCTAAAATAATGTGAGATAATAATATTCAATCGTGACGGCTGTGACATCACGTTGTGATATTCACATAGAATGAGGGGCTGCATTTCACCTTTCCTTTGTGTTACTTCTATTGACTTTTGATTCCAGTCTCTTTTGAGGGATTAGAACATTTCGCAGTTTTACTGGTATTTCATTTCTTATGTACATCGCTGCCATTTTTGCAATTTACATGGCAATATGAACAATCCTAGCCTCCTGTACAGCCTGCCCCTAAAATCAGCTCTCATATCCTCCCCAGGACAAGTGCCCACACTGAGCATTTAATCAGAGACTATGCTGGGACCTGCAGTGTGCACTTATTCACTTCTAAGCTATGCTGGGACTTGTAGTACCTCAGTGTTACAGTGTGCATTTAATTCATTTTTGGGCTATGTTGGGGCTCGACTGTAGTATTTGCCTGATGGTTCTGGGGAGGTATTTTGTACTGCACTGTTGTGCTTGGTGTTGTTGGAGGAAATATGGGCACTGCATTGTGGTAATTGTCTAGCCCTGCTATTGAATTAATATGGGCACTGCATGGTGGTAATTGTCTAGCCCTGCTATTGAATTAATATGGGCACTGCATGGTGGTAATTGTCGGGCACTGCTATTGAATTAATATGGGCACTGCATGGTGGTAATAATCTGGCACTGCTATTGAATTAATATGGGCACTGCATGGTGGTAATTGTCGGGCACTGCTATGGAAGTAATATGGGCACTGCATGGTGGTAATTGTCTGGCACTGCTATGGAAGTAATATGGGCACTGCATGGTGGTAGTTGTCTGGCACTGCTATGGAAGTAATATGGGTACTGCATTGTGGTAATTGTCTAGCACTGCTATGGAAGTAATATGGGCACTGCATTGTGGTAGTTGTCTGGCACTGCTATGGAAGTAATATGGGCACTGCATTGTGGTAATCTGGCATTGCTATGGAAGTAATATGGGCACTGCATTGTGGTAATTGTCTAGCACTGCACTGTGGTAGTTGTCTGGCACTGCTATGGAAGTAATATGGGCACTGCATTGTGGTAATCTGGCATTGCTATGGAAGTAATATGGGCACTGCATTGTGGTAATTGTCTAGCACTGCTATGGAAGTAATATGGGCACTGCATTGTGGTAATTGTCTAGCACTGCTATGGAAGTAATATGGGCACTGCATTGTGGTAATCTGGCATTGCTATGGAAGTAATATGGGCACTGCATTGTGGTAATTGTCTAGCACTGCTATGGAAGTAATATGGGCACTGCATTGTGGTAATTGTCTAGCACTGCTATGGAAGTAATATGGGCACTGCATTGTGGTAATTGTCTGGCACTGCTATGGAAGTAATATGGGCACTGCATTGTGGTAATCTGGCATTGCTATGGAAGTAATATGGGCACTGCATAGTGGTAATTGTCTAGCACTGCTATGGAAGTAATATGGGCACTGCATTGTGGTAATTGTCTAGCACTGCTATGGAAGTAATATGGGCACTGCATTGTGGTAATCTGGCATTGCTATGGAAGTAATATGGGCACTGCATAGTGGTAATTGTCTAGCACTGCTATGGAAGTAATATGGGCACTGCATGGTGGTAATTGTCTGGCATTGCATTGTGGTAATCTGGCATTGTTATGGAAGGAATATGGGCACTGCATGGTGGTAATTGTCTAGCACTGCTATGGAAGTACACTGTGAGTCAGTGTCGGACTGGCCCACCAGAGGACCGGAGGATCCTCCGGTAGGCCCCAAGCCAGGAACCTATAGTCAGGGCTCGATTATCATTGGCGCATTTGGAGCTACTGCTCCAGGCCCCGGCTCTAATGATTTCAGGGGGGGGCCCCGCGCCCCTGGTGCCGCCCCCCGCTGCCGCATACCTCCCAACTGTCCCGGATCCAGCCTCTGGCAGCTGTCTCTGCGTCCATAGGACGTAGAGACAGTTGCCTGTTGCAGGAAGGAGCAGACAGCCGAAATCGGCTGTCTGCTTCTTCCATCCTCCCTCCTGTCCCCCCTGCAGCTCTCCGTACCTCCCAGGCATGCCTCAGGTCTCGATGGGGGGCCGGGCCGGCCGGCAGCATAGGCCCCGCCCCCTTCAGACATGAGAAGAAGATCTCCTGCTCTGATGATGCTGGCCCTGCTGCTGTGAAAAAGGTAAGTATAATTTTTTTTTTTTAACTTTCTGTACACTGTGTTAATTATCCCTTGACTGTGACATCACTGTGTTTATTATCCCTTGACTGTGATATCACTGTGTTTATTATTCCTGGACTGTGACATCACTGTTTATTATCCCTGTACAGTGATATCGCTGTGTGTATTATCCCTGGACTGTGACATCACTGTGTTTATTATTCCTGTACTGTGACATCACTGTATTTATTATTCCTAGACTGTGACATCACTGTTTATTATCCCTGGACTGTGATATCGCTGTGTGTATTATCCCTGTACAGTGACATCACTGTGTGTATTATCCCAGTACTGTGACATCACTGTGTTTGTTATCCCTGTACTGTGACATCACTGTTTATTATCTCTGTACTGTGACATCACTGTGTTTATTATCCCTGTACAGTGACATCACTGTGTTTATTATCCCTGTACAGTGACATCGCTGTGTGTATTATCCCAGTGCAGGAAGAGGTAAGTGGTCTGTGTTTGTGTGTTTGTTTTCTATTTTTCAGGGTCGTGAATGCAGAGGACTACGTCGGATTCGGTGGACTACGTCGGACCAGCTTTTTTTTTTTAATAAAATGGTCAGACAGGGGTCTGGGGGAGTGTTTATTTCAATAAAATGTTTTATACTTGTGTGTGTGTATTTTTTTTTTAACAATACTACAGTTTTAGTAATTACGGCTATCTACAGACGGCCCTGATTACTAATACTGGGCTTAGTGCTTGCCGGTATGGCAGGCCAGCACTAACCCCAACATCTATTACCTCGGCACCCACCGCCACCAGGGGTGCCGGGAAGAGCCGGGTACCCGCAGGACCGGACCTTCTAAATTGAGGGTCTGGCTCTGGGGCGGCTGCAGGCTGGTACCATTAGGCTGGGAAGGGCCAATAACCGTGTCCCTTCCCACCCTGGTAGTGCCAGGCTGCCGCTGCTGGTTGTATCTGGCTGGTGAAGGAAAAAAGGGGGGGACCCCACGCCATTTTTTTTTAATTATTTAATTATTTTTGTAAAAAAATGGCATGGGGTCCCTATAGCATATAGCCGCATACTCCAGCTGCTATATGCTCTCATTGACTATAATGTGGTCCAGGGCAGGCCATCTGTCCATGTTCTAGCTTACACGATGGGTATGGTCCAAACAAAAAACGCTACTTGAACTAATTTTTTGTAGTATCCAGCCAAAACCCAGCTTGAACGCTGTAACAAGGCTGGACCCCATTACAGTAAATCACTGCAGCAGCCGGCAGTATCCAGTTATACCTGATACGGTACATTCAGGCTGGCTGTTCTTCTGACAGAATGTATATTGCATCTGTGAAAGAAGCCTTATGTGCATTCAAAACACTGTGTACCACTGTAAGAAATAATAAATAATGTTTTTATAAAGCAATACGTTATTTTAAGATGTTTTTTCTTATTAGAGTACTCGATTAATCGTTGGAATAATCGATAGATTACTTGATTACTAAAATAATTGTTTACTGTAGCCCTAACTGGGATAATACACACAGTGATGTCACTGTACAGGGATAATAAACACAGTGATGTCACCGTACAGGGATAATAAACACAGTGATGTCACCGTACAGGGATAATAAACACAGTGATGTCACCGTACAGGGATAATAAACACAGTGATGTCACAGTACAAGATAATAAACACAGTGATGTCACCGTACAGAGATAATAAACACAGCTATGTCACAGTACAGAGATAATAAACACAGCGATGTCACAGTACAGAGATAATAAACACAGTATCATGTCACAGTACAGGGATAATAAACACAGCGATGTCACCGTACAGGGATAATAAACACAGTGATGTCACAGTACAGGGATAATAAACACAGTGATGTCACAGTACAGGGATAACAAACACAGTGATGTCACCGTACAGGGATAATAAACACAGTGATGTCACAGTACAGGGATAATACACACAGTGATGTCACAGTACAGGAATAATAAACACAGTGATGTCACCGTACAGGGATAATAAACACAGTGATGTCACCGTACAGGGATAATAAACACAGTGATGTCACAGTACAGGGATAACAAACACAGATATTTCTTTATGGTGGGCCCCAAGAATTATTTCCTCTGGTGGGCCCTAGGTACTCCAGTCCGACCCTGCTGTGAGTTAGTATTTGTTTGCCGACAATGCATCACCATAGACCAGCCTGCTTAGTCCAAGTTTATCTTAGTCTTAGTAAAGGTTTGCAAAGCCCTGCTATAAAGAATATCCTGCTGTGTATACCGGCACCTTTCTGTCTAAGCCATAAATGTTTTTAGCAACTTGTGCTACAGTAATTATATTGTGGAGCTTGACAGCCCAGGCTAGCCTTCACACCCCAAACGCATCATTGAAACTTTGGCATTAAAGACCCTGTTGCGGCTTCATCGGTTGTCCTTCCTTGGACCACTTATGGTAGGTACTAAACGCTGATACTAACACCCCACAACACAAGACCTGCTGTTTTGGAGATTCTGTGACCCACCAGTTAAGCCATTAAAATAGTCACTCAGATGCTCAGTGTGGCCATTTTCCCAGCTTCAAAAATTGACTTCACTTGCTGCCCCTTTACAAGATAAGCAATGTTATTTTTAATGTCATGGCTGATCAGTGTAAGTTACTGATATACAATGTGAATGATAAAGGCAAGCAGATTCTTCCAGCTTTACATGGAACTAAAAATTGGCAATGGCTTAGTGAAGATTCTTTTAAATTCCATTATAAAGGGTCCAGCCCTTCTTCACATCACTTTAGTTAATCAAGTTGACAAATCAGAGAGACAACCATGAAATGGCTTTATAGATAGTTGGGACCATGTGTAGATCACTAGCTTTGGCGCCAACATAAAGGACCAAGCATTCAGTGCTCTACTAGATTTTCTAAGACTCCAAGTTGGGAAAAGAACAAAACAGAGCAGTCAGTGTAACGTGGTGCCTTCTATACCACACATTTACAATTATTTTTTTCATAGTATTGATTACAAAGAATACATCACAGTATTTCATATACATTATTCATGTATGACTACATTTAATAGATTATACTACTATTTATAAAGTTTTGTGTTTAGAACAAAAGACTGGGGTTTGATTCAGAGTATTCCTAAATTTCCATAGATGAGACATGAAGGAGGTATACTATAGCTAGTGCTATACATAGCAACCTGAGGCAAAACTAAAAAAAAAAAATGCTGTGTGCGCCTTCATCCATGCGGTTCAGTCATTGAGGAGAACCACTGCAAACAGCATCACTCTGGTGGAAGCCCTGTAGTGCAGGCATGAGCAATTTCCCCCTGTGATAACAGCTGAAGGTGTGGGTCTGGCAATCAGCTACCAAAGAGAAACTGCAAATCAACCCTTTTAATCCCCCTCCCAACATCCACCATACATGTACAGTAGAAGTTAGGTCTTTAAAGATGGCAGCTGCTCAGGAGCTGAGTGGGACCCATGACATGCAGACGCCTTATGTTTTACACAGCATGGCATACAGCGTACAATCCACAAAAAAAATGCAGTTCGGACTCAGATACATAATACGGTTGTGCGCATGAGGCCTTAGGGGCTATTCACACAGCGTTTTTTTCTTGTGAAATTTTTGCGTGGAGAGCCGCTCTGATATTTTGCCGAAATCCTACTGGTGGTCATGTCCTTTCAGACCAAAGAATGGGAGGCAGCACTGAAGACTGTGGAGCAATGGTATAAGCTGTGCATAGAAGGGGCATGTTCCGCGGGGAAAAAAAAATAAAAAGCGGTGTGAACAGCCCCATAGAGGCAGATTTGCTGTGCAGATTTCAACATGGAATATCTGTAACTTATCTACTGCAGTGATTTTTACAATATTTGTGTGTGTGTTATTGTCTTGCTGAAAAAATTAATCTTCATCCATTTCAAATTCTCTTGCAGACTGCAGCAGATTTTTAACCATAGTTTTCAGCATTAATTTTACCACCTTCCATCAAAAGCTTTATTGTGACATGAAGTTACCTAAAAGGATTATAGACTATGGATTGGAAAGTGGATTTAGGGTCCCACTAGTGTTTTCTTCATGGCATTTTTTCCATATAGAGAAGGTGATGTAAAATGGGCTCAGTAACCAATAGGAATAAAGTTGGTGTCAAATCATTAATATAACCACCAGTAAACAAAAATATACCACCACACAATATTATGTAAAATAACAAGTAAATCTTTATTATTTCAACCATTACACATTAAAAACATATGATAACATCCTGTTGACCTTCTCCCACACCAACAGGTGTCATGTTTAAAAAAAAAAAAAAAAAAAAAAAAAATTAAAAAAAAAATATATATATATATAAATATTAAATAAATATTAAAAAAATATAAATATATATATATATATATATATACACACACACAAACACACACACATACACACACACACTCAGTGGTAAGGATTACTATACATGGTGCATACTACTTAGGGCTGTGGAGTCGGAGTCATGGAGTAGGAGTCGGTGTCAGTTTTGGCGGAGTCGGAATAAAATGGACCGACTCCAAAAATATATAATAAATTGGTACATTTAGTTCAATACAGTATGTGCTGAATATATTTTTATAAGAATTTGGGAAAAGGATGACATGTCCTATAAACGTCTGTTCTATTCCTGAACTAAGGATCTAGACTTTCAGTTGAGATGAATGTGTGCTGCCCTTTATGTAGATGCTCAGAAGTGAAGCTCCTCTGCTACAGATCAGAGGAAAAAGGCACTGGGAAGGAATGACTGCACTCATCTCAGATCTACCACAGAAAACAGGATTAAAGGTGTTTTCTCACTAGTTACAAAGATTAGCTTTCAACATAAAGGGACAGCTAAAAAAAAGACATTTTCTACATACAGTGGTCAGTCATGAACTATAGACAGTTTAGCAGGTCTCCCACTGTACACAGGTTTCTATGGTAACCTGCAGAACAGAAAGACTGTTATCTGATTGGCTGAGAGCAGTGAAGAATGATGGGACTGAGCTCTGAGTGATTACCTGCAGTAAGCAAAAGGTACAAGTGTTGTGAGGACTGAGAAGCACGGCTTTACCTGTAATTGTGTTAGAGATCACAATCTCTTGCTCTGTCAGAGTAAGTTAATATATGCTAATAACTGCTGGAGACCCACCCACAGCCTGAGGAGACAGAGTGAGTGCAAACTGCCTGTCAGCCAGTGAATCAACGTGCTAAGAAAACCCCTTTAAGGTAAGTACTTCTTAGTATATCTAAACTTTCAATAAACTGTGCATAAATCTATTGTCCAGTGCATGTTCTCTCTGTATGCTTTATGTTTTGGTTTGCTTTTCCTCTGATGTAAAACACATAGGGCCTTATGTATGAAAACTGTCTAGGTGTAGAAGTTTCTTTGTTGCCCATAGAAACCAATCAGAGCTTCCTTTTCATATCATAGTGCTCTGGAGAAATGAAAGGGGAGCTCTGATTGGTTGCTATGGGCAACAAAGAAAATCTTAGACCTAGACCGTTTTCATACATCAGGCCCTTAGTGAGCCGTTCCCAGAGAAAAGCCTGATACTGGAAGTTCAGAGTATAGATATCTAGTAAAACATGTATTACAAACCTTTTTTTGTCATGACATATCTGTACTATTGATTTATGCAAAGTTTTTTTAAGTTATCACTAAAACAGGCGCCACGTATGAGCGAGTCAGAGTTGGATTGGGAGTCGGAGTTAGGGGAAATTGAGGAGTCGGAGGCTTTGGCTTACCGACTCCATAGCCCTGATTACTACTACTACTATTATTCATCAGCATTAATTAATAAATAGTACTGAAGAACCACTAATCAATACAAGAAACACAGAATACAGACCAAGTACCGACCACTGTTAGGGTTTTTGTGTGTAGGAGAATGTCTGCAGGAACTGATTTAATATTTTTTAATATCTAATGATTAAAATAGTAAAGACGTACTCATTATTTTACATAATATTGTGTAGTGTTATATTTTTGGGTATCACTTTTGATAAGAAGCCAGAAAGATAAAATACGCCACCTAATTAACAAAACCACCAGGAGAAAAAAGATACTTGTGTGTCCTAAGTTTCATATTTCCCATAGACTTTCAACAACAGACTTTCTAACATCTGGAGCTGGCATTTTTTCTGCAAAAAAAAAAAAAAAAAAACGCAAAAGTCAACTTAAACCTACGTGTGAACCCACCCTTAGGGTACTAGTTGAAACTGAACTTGTGTCCCAATTGCTCCACTAAACAGAATAAAACACAGAGTAGATTACTGACCCATCACTATGGTATTTCAGTCTAATAAAGAGCAATTCCATGTATATCTCTGGGGGGGGGGGGGGGAGATCTTCTACAGATTCATGTAACACAAAAATGTTTTCTATACATACAAGCAATAATCTTTTACTACTGACAGGGATTGACATTGGACTCTGTCAGCAAATACCACTGCAAAAGTCAGCGGAGGAGGATATTGCATTATCCATTTGTTCTCTATAGATTTTTGGAGGACCTGCCAGCTGAATTCTACAGACTGTACAGCTAAGCCATCTACAAAGACCATGGGGATCAGTGAAGCCACTTACAGACATCTGTTTTGTCCTTTTGTAACCAGCAGTCCAAAAAGTCTATACATATAAATGAGGCAAATGTAATAAATCATAAAACAGTAATACAGTCCTCACTACTGTCTTGATCCCCCGACAAGCATCTTTTCCAGCACATTCAGTCAGAGCTATAAATCAGCGTGCTAAGCTACACAGTGTCATCTCCAATTGTGGTAGGGTTACAAAGAGTGATTCCGCAATTCAAAGAGGATACTAAGAAATAAATTTATGGTAAAAAATATATAATGATAGCTATAAGTAAATTCTTGAACTTATTGAGTGCAGCTCATGGTGGGAGGTTTCTGTGATTTTTAAACCTAAATTATTACAGTGCATTATACCTCATTTTAAAGAGGTAGTGCCACCTTAGAAAGTGGTGGCATATTGGTAGGACATTTCTCACTTGGTGGAGGTCAAACCTATGTAACTCTCAATGGCCATGAGAATGAGTTGGGGTAACGACAAAGCTGCCGTCCCAGCTGGTCCCATAAATGCTCGATAGGCTATATATTTGGCAATTAGGCAGGCCAAGGAAGTGTTACAATCTGGCAGATACATTCCTGGGAAACCCTTGCTGTGTGTGGGCAAGCATTATCCTGCTGAAAAATGCCAGTTGGAAGCTCTGCCATGAGAGGCAACAGATGTGGCCGCAGGATGTCCTGCACCTATCGCTGAGCTGTTAGTGTCCCTCATATCACTAATAGGGGTGACCGACTGTTATATGAGATGGCTCCCCAGATCATCACACCAACAGTCAAGGCAGCAAAGGCAGGATTGAAGCACTCACTACAAGGCCTCCATACTCAAACCTGACCGTCATCAAATCACAAACAGGATTCATTGCTAAAGTGTACACGGTTCCAGTGTACACTACAAATGAAGGAAACAGTGCCTTTATGTTCAATGGCACGACATGTAATGGGTGCCGGGACACAAAATTTCCTTCTGCTAAGCACCTGGAAATTGAACGGGCAGCGATAATGGTGTGTAATGAAGGTGCCACCTGTGTCTGGATGGTGGACAACGAAACTGTAGGAGCTGCTCGTGCATGTTGGCAGATCAAACAATCCTCTCCACTAGTGGCCTGCCTGGGCCATCCAGAGCCTGTTTGCCGTATGTGCAGGTTCTCACATAACCACCGCTGCCAAACATGCTAACAGCTAGGTCAGAACAGCCTAGATAGCAGGCAATTTGTCAAAACAATCATCCAGCTTCTCTTATTCCAGTGATGTGTCCCCTCTCAAAGTCTGACAACTGGGCAAAATGTCTGAGTCCATTGTAGAGGCATGTCTAGCAGTCAACAATAGATCACCAAGAGGTACACTACCTAAAAGTAGCCTCTGAGAGGCTTTTTATAGGGGCAAGAGCCAGTGTCTAACCAGACCTCACCTGTGATAATTTACATATCTGTCTGAAAGATATGTGCATGCAGGGTTTTGCATAAATCTGACATTTCTATTTGGATGTGTTATTTAATTTGTTTTTGTCATGGGAAGGGGGGGGGGCGATTTATTATGAGGGTAAAATGTGAACTCAGTTTGGCCTGAGCTTGTGTTGGTGTACTTTAAGCCACATTTATCAAATGATGCATGTGGTTTGATAAGTTTGTCTCATCCTTAAAGGGGATCATACAACATCTTACAACAGGCCCCCCATGTGCCGGGCCCCTCAGAGGGAATATACTTACCCTGCTCCTGGTCTCCGCAACATCGCTGCTGCTACTCCCTGTACACATCCAGAGTCGTGGGTGGGAGAGCAGCCAATGACAGGCGGGGGCGAGCCTCCCTAGCATCGCGGGTGACGCTAGGGAGGCTTGTCCCCGTCTGCCATTGGCCGCTTCTCCCACCGCCCCCCCCCCCCTTCCCTCGCACGACTCCAGCTGTTTTCATCCATGTACATGGAGAAGCAGCAGCGGTGGTGCGGAGACCAGGAGCAGGGTAAGTATATTCCCTCCAAGGGGCCCTGCACATGGGGGGGCTGTTGTAGGATATCGGATAACCCCTTTAAACCTAAAACTTTTTTTCTAGAAAAGCAATTCCAGTTTTCCTTCTCCAGAGTGAGATTGCATTTTTTTTTTTTTTTTTAAGAAAAGTTAGTAGTGTAAAAATGCAAAAAGTTGCACATTTTTGCATAAGCAAGTCCAAAACCTCACAACGTATTGAAGCCAGAATTCTGGAGTGAAGGCATGATAAATCAGGACCAATGAGTGTATGTTGCTTTAAGGTCATATCTATTTTTTACTTAAATTGTTGTATTCTAAGGGCTTGTTTTACTTAAAAATGGCCAAACAGCTTAAAATAACTGGAAAAAAGAAAGAAAACTGAGCATCGCCTTCACTGCCTCTGATAGAGAGGTTCTGTCCTTGGGTGTCTGAACAGCCTCATGGAATGCTGACAGCTGTTACCATCTGACTTTGGCATTTAGCAGCTTTACAAGGTTAAGGACCTCCTTGAAAGTGAAGCTTGGACAATTCGGAAACTGCGTCTTCTTTGATAAGTTATTCAATTTGCAGCCTCCTGCTGTGTGTAAAATGACAGACTGTGCAGATTCCATATGTTTCCTCCTCTACTGGCAGCAGCTTAGTCAATATATAAATAATCTTTTATTACACTAACACTATAATACAGCAAAGTGACCCAAGTGACAACATGTTCCATCCTGCAGGAACAATGAAAGCTAACTATAAAAAGCTGTGCATACGGTTTATAGAGCACCATAAAGACCAAAAATCATCTGCACATCTTAAGGTCTACAAGGAATGATAATGGGACCCCAGGGCACTAAGCTGTCAGGTCTACCACAGTGGCCATAAAGTCATCTTCTCTTATTTCATCGCTGAGCAAACAAGCTACACACTAGGGGCTGGTTGTGGAGACACAGATAATTCCACACAAGCAGATCTATACACAACTTTGTGACCTAGTACTAAATGGCAAAAATCCTTGAGATTTTAGGCTACTTTCACAACAGGACTTTGGCTTTCAGGTTTTGAGATCCAGCAGAGGATCTCAAAACCGGGCCAAAACGGTTCAGTTTTGTCCCTATTAGTGGTCAATGGGGACAAAACTGATCAGGATGCAAAACCACAGTCAATGGGTGACTGATCAGTTTTTTTCAGTAACTGAAAAAAACGGATCCGGCACCACTTACATTGATTTTCATGCAGAATTCGGGTTTTTGTACTACTGAAAAAAAACGGATTCGTCACAAATTGACTTACAGGTTGTTCCATTACGGAAGGGATGCAAAGTGTTTTATTAAATGAAACCAATCTGTTTTATTCTGGGTTTAAGATCTTCTGCCAGATCTCAAAACCTGAATAAAAAAACGCAGTTGTGAAAGTAGCCTTACACAATACTGCTATTCACAATGTAGTAGAATTTATATGAGTGTTAAAACAAAGGTAGATTCATTTTAAAGGGTGGTTTTCAACCATTCATCATAAGTACATACAATGTCACTACTTGATAGGGACTTCGGCTACATGGACACGACCATTTGTGTATCCATTTTCTGGCCATCTGTCCATTTTGAATGGCCATTTAGCATGGCTGTTAAAAATGGATGAATTTCATTGGCTTACCGAAGGACCTGCTCTCAAGCACCGTCAACGTGTGATTATGCTCAGAGTGCATCACGCTTGAGCGCAATTTTCAGCAATTTTGCTTGAACACCCAAAGAAATGCTTGACAAGGTATGAAATTCATGCATGCTATTAAAAAAACAAACACTATTTGTGACAGATGCCGGCAACTTAGCAATTTGCTGCTTCATTGTGGAGAATTAACTTTCAATATATATGTAAGTGAGCGATTAGATGCACCAGCGACAGGCTAACGCCACTCTGTACACACTTGCTCCTCCTTCTTCCTCTGCCAGCCGCTCCCTTTCCTTCATGATTGACAGGGCCAGGCAACATGACCATGTAGGACACTGGCCCTGTCACTCAAGAAAGAGGGAGGGGCTTGCAAAGGAAGGCAGAGGAGCAAGGTGCACAATGCGGCTTAGGCCTATCCTTAGTGCTCTTAACTGCAACCTTGCATATGGATTAAATGTACTGCAATTGCTAAGTGAAAGGTATCATACAGTCAGCTGAGCCAGCCATAGAAGGCACTGGCCTGGTTTTAGAAAATATAACAATTTTTAAATATTCTGTTAGGGCATTATAAGTGAACAGACAAGACGTCTCTCTATCAGGACCTCCATCAATTGAGCCAGAGCAGCTATAACACGTGTCGATCTGGAAGGTCTGATATGTCCATCCATTACCTGAACAGCCTATTGATTTTAATTGGCACCATGTCATTTTCATTTCCCCTATGGTGATGCTACAAGGGAACGGAACACTTGCTGTTAGATTATAACTAAAGGTATGGGGTGGAAATCTGTGGTGGATATCCTCAGCAGCATAAAACTGACATGCTGCAGCTATCTGTTCTGGCTCATAGAGGATCCCAAAAATGGGACCCCCTCCAAGATGTCCATATGACGTAACAGGACATGTCAGTCAGTGTAGTCTTCATGAGACCACTCTTTCAATAAATTTATATAGCGCTGACATATTCCACAGTGCTTTTCAGACATCATCATTGCTCGCTGTCCCCAGTGGAGCTTACAATCTAAGTTCCCTATCAGTATGTTTTTGGAGTGTGGGAGGAGACCCACACAAACATGGGTAGAACATATAAACTACATGCAGATACAGTGGTCTCTCGAGTTACAATATTAATTGGTTCCAGGACGACCATTGAGTCATCGGTTCCAAAGCCCCAACATGTCATCCAAGATAAGAGAAAATGAAGATGTAAGGCTTCATTCACACGTCTGTATGTCATTGCGGATCCGCAAAACACGGACACCGGCCATGTGCATTCCGCATTTTGCGGACCGCACATGGCCGGCTCTATAATAGAAATGCCTTTTCTTATCTGTGGCTGCGGACAAGAATAGGACATGTTCTATTTTTCTGTGGGGCTGCGGGCCGGAAGTGCGGATGCGGACAGCACACAGTGTGCTGTCTGCATCATTTGCGACCCCATTGGAAATGAATGGGTCCGCACCCGTTCCGCAAAATTGCAGAACAAATGCGGACCCATTATGCGTACGTGTGAATGAAGCCTAAGAAAAATAAGCAGATAACTAAGACAGATAAAACAAGTCCTTACATATAACAGTCAGTAATAGCTGCAGTTTTACCATTGAAGGGGCCTTGATTGGTTGGATCTGAGTCTGAGGCATTATATGTTCAGTCTAGTTTTAACTTACGATGGGTCAGAAAAGACCATTGTATGTTTTAAATATTGTATCCTGAGGCCATTGTATCTTGAAGGATCACTTGTAATGTTCTTGGTCTGATTCAAACCTAGAACCTCAGTGCTGCAAGGCACCAGTACTAACCACTGAGCCACCATGCTGCTGTATGTATGGAGCTTTGAGTAATGAGGCAATGCTCCACAGGGGGATGTATCAGGATAATTACCCAGATGTGCTTTACCAGAAAGAGATATACATAAGATACCACTAAGGCCGGTTTCACACGACCGTGTTTCACGGCCCGATACGGGCCGTGAAAGCCCGACCTGTGCTCCTCCAGAGGACGGGAGCGCACGGCGTCATTGGTTGCTATGACGCCGTGCGCTTCCTGAGGCAGCCGCCGTACAGTGAAACACTGTATACGAGCGTGTACAGTGTTTCACTGTACAGCGGCGGCCTCAGGAAGCGCACGGCGTCATAGCAACCAATGACGCCGTGCGCTCCCGTCCTCTGGAGGAGCACAGGTCGGGCTTTCACGGCCCGTATCGGGCCGTGAAACACGGTCGTGTGAAACCGGCCTAAGAAGAAGCGTTAACAACTTTGCTAAAAAAAAACAAAATACTCAAGGTCTTGCAAGTTTGTGTATTTGATGTTATTTTTGTTGGGGGAGAGTTACCTTCCTGGGTGGTCAAGCCAGATAATGATTTGTGTTCTTTCGATTTTTTTGTGATAGATATAAAATAAAGGCTTATAAATGCAACAATCCTCCTTACAATCACAATACGCTCAGAAACGTGCCAGAAATACATACATTCTCCACTCACCCTCTTCCATAAACCACGTCTGCCCAAAAGATCAGCTCTGGAATGAGATCTCCAGCTTAGGAAGCATGGAGTCGTAGGCTATAATTATGGTTATTGCTATGCAGTTATGTGATATTCCTTTCTTTTATTTTGCTGCTTTGCATTTTAAAGGTATTTATTATACATCTTCTACATCATATCTATATGTTTACAAGTACAACCCTAATCCAGAAAACCTTACACTGAATCCATCAAACATCCCTCACTGAAGTCTATAAGATTGTGGCAATCTAACAAGCTAACTGGTGCTTTGGTGGTTTGTCCATCTTTGTTCTAATGGAAACCAGCTCTCCATGTACTAAATTCCCAGTGAGCGTATGTAAATCTACCGGTCTCAACAGACAGAGCTGCAGTATCAAGCATGAGTAAGAGATAGAGCAGCAGACTCAGCCTCTCATGAGGCAAAAGGTAAATTCTGTCACACTAGCCGTTAGATTTTATGGATAAACATGATATTATTAGTAATGAAATTTCTGCATTTGAAGGGGTTGCCCCACAAAAAATATTCTTCATTTTTCAAACCAGCACTTGGATCTAATTTCTTTTGTAATTGCCTGTAATTAAAAATTTAGCATAGCCAGTGAGTTATTCAATAAAATGTATCTATATAGCGCCTCCTGCTGGTTCTTTTTTTCTTATTTCTTTGTCCTGTTCACTAAGAAGGCTGCACATGCTCAGTTTCATCCTTCAACTGCTTCCTGAGCTGTGATAGGGAGAGCTGAGGCACGCCCCCTTAGCTGCAGCAGAAAAGACACTCCCCTTGAGCTTGATATAAATCTAGCAGAGCAATGAATGGGGAGATGTCTGGATCCATGTGAGGTACAGGGCTGGTTCTAGGATTTTTAGAAGGAGGTTGTCATGTATTATAGGATGTATGATTTTCATTTTTTACTTTAGTCATGGGATAACCCCTTTAATGAGGGATCTACTCATACAATATACCAGGGATGCATTAAAAGCCTTTTTGGGAGAGAATTTTTTTTTTTTTTTAAAGAGCATCTATCAGCACGATCACCCCTACAAAACCAAGGCATACTGCCTGGTAGGCGTGATCATGGTGACTGCAGTGACTTTTCTCTCTTGCAGCAATCGGATTTATGTTTTTTGAGAAATTTATACTTATGTTTATGCTAATGAGGTGCTCTGAGCACTGACGGACAGGCGCAGCCCCTCAGAGCACCTCTTCATCTCTTGCCTTTCACCCTTTGCCACTCCCTCTTCCCCACTGTTAAAGGTTAGGCAACCAGTTGGGGTTATTTTTGGTAGACCTCTCCTTCCTGGCCAGACCTGCAAAGGGAAGCATACTCGCCTCCTCCCTGACACTGGGTCTTAGCTCTTTCGCCAATTCCCCCCAACTGACATGATGCAAGGGAGCAGGTCTCTGCTGCAGCCAGTCATTGGCTGCAGCAGTGTCAAAGTTGATGCTGACAGTCGAATACCTGAGCGAGGCAGCCAAGACTGGGGAGTAAAGGAGCTGGGACCTAGCAGCAAGTAAGCAGGCTTGCGTTCTCAGGTTGTGTGTGAACCCATTCATTTCTATGGGTCCACAAAAATGGAAATACTGTAACAATTTAGGATCTGCAGGAAGGTTATAAGTTAAACTATTACTAGCTACACAAGTGCTGGAAATAGCACATGCATGCACTCAGAATGAGGACCTCATTCATCAATGGCCCCCATTCACTTAAACTGGGGACAGACAGGAGAACTAGCCTATGGGCAGTCCATTCCTAGTGTAAATGAAAAGTAGACCACTGATTGACTGGACCCTCCATCGGCGCCCATTTTGGGAGCACAGTGCCAAGAAGAAGGTGCACAGACCTGCAAGTAAACATAAATTAGGTATATTAAACCATCGGATATCGGTGACGACAGTTTAATAATGCCTAGCTATTACTCGCTGCACTAAAAAGCTTTGCACAGCACATTGGTACCTCTGCATAGCACATTGCTGCTCCTGTCTGTGCCCGCTCTGACATAGCACATTTATACCAGGCTTTAGCAGAGATGGCAAAGGCAGGAGCGGCGATGTGTGTTCATCTCTGTACATCGCTCAATGCGGCCCCCACAGTGGAATCCGGGCACTCATACACCACTGACATTTCAGTAGTGTACAGATTCCAAAGTGCCATATACACCAGAGCTTCATGTGTTTATTTCGTAGGGAAACAGGGAAAACAAAAAAAAAAAGGAAAGTATATTACAAAAATTCATTACATGTCAATTAGAGTAGTTTTAATAAAACTTTTGAAAAAGTTTAGGTACACTTTAAAAACATTAATAAAGAAAATAACAACATTTGCATGTATAAAATATATATATATATATAGTGTTTATTTAATTATTTAAAACTATGCAATACAACCACAGCCATAAAAGAGAGGAAGAAAAATAAATCTCCCGTGTACATGAAATAATTAAAGTGCCAAAGAGTTCAAGGAAATCTGCTACTCCCTTCAAAGGAATTTTCACACCCAGTATTAGCACTTCCGCATATAAAAGGAGGCTGTTATCGGCACTTGTTTTATTCTGCTCTAAACATTTTTAATGCATATGCCAAGCACTGAAATGGCCTGCCTTTTTTGCCTAGCCCGAGTGCATGCTTTTGATCACTCCTTTGTGCACCAGCATGCAGTTCATTACAAGTCGTCTCTGACGCCACATTTTTTTTTTTATAATTTAATCACTACTTGCACTTTAAAGGGAGTCTTTCACCTAATTTTCACCAATATAACTAACAGCACTGCCCCACAGAAGATTGCAGACACATCCCAGACATACCCGTGTGCACTGTGTGTCTGTATTACATGTCCAGGAAAAGCACTTATATTCTGCTGGAAAACAGCTCCCAAGTGCCCAGCTGAAAGTGAAAGTAAAAACAGCTTTCACTCCCAACTCGATTTCTAACAGATATATCTTCTAATATAGTGCATATAATGCTCTGGTATCATTTGAAAGGTTGGAATGCCAGCTTTCAAACAAGGTCAGGTTCATATTTCTAGCTGCTACCAATCCCAAGATATGAGCAGCTAAAGCAGCCCTCCCCTCTTCAGTCTGGTTTGCTTTGGGCACTTGGAGCAGCAGAGCCGGCCACTTGGTAGCTGTTTTCCTGCAGAATAAAAGTGCTTTTTCTGAACATGGAATACAGACACATAGTGAACACAGGTATGTCTGGGATGTGTCTGCAATCTTCCTTGGCCATAGCTTAGCTGGATGAGGGCATGGCTTTGGCGAGCAAAACAGTGGGCCAGAAGTATGGCACAAATTTATGTATCAAAGTCAGGCGACCAATAGCTGGTGTAAAACTAAAAAAAAAAAAAAAAAAAAAAAAAAAAAAAAAAAAAGGGTCTAAAGATGCACCAAATTTATCATCCAACATGAGCCACTTAAGACAATTCTGTAGCATATTTGGACTGTCAAGTCTAAATTTACACTAAACAATAAGACAGTATAAATCAATCTGTCCCATTGTGTGTGAAACCAGCCTTAAAGGGGTATTTCCATCACATACAGTGGGGGCATATCGCTAGGATATGCCCCCATTGTTTGATAGGTGCGGGTCCCACCTCTGGTGGGAACGGAGCTGGGAGAGTTGTGGCTGGAGGACCCTGGGTTTAGGGGGTCCATCCACCACCAAGCGTGTGTCCCCTGCTCCCATTCATTTCTATGGGGCGGACGGAAATAGCCAAGCCAGTACTTGGCTATTTTCAGCGGCCCTATTGAAATGAACGGAGGGCGGCTGTGCATGCGCAGTGCATCCGCCATTCATATCCCTGCTCTGTTCTTGTTATAGGTGCAGGTGATCCTGTGTTTCATGCAGGCACATCAATTATTGTTTCTGGGCAGCAGATCATGCTGTCTAAACAGCGATCTGCTGCCCAAAAACATTGATCTGGGGACAAGGGATCGTATCCTCATACTGTAAATGCAGCGGTCTCCTTCACTGAATGAGCAGCCAACTGTAGAGAAAGAACGCTTCCTTCCCAACAACCGGCTGTAACATTGCGCGGTCTCCCGCCTTTAGGGAGACATGTCTATACCTACTGAGGGACGTCCCATATTGGCACCACATCTTAAAAGGCCCAAGTGAAAAGCAGTGCACAAAGTTAGACACACAGTGAACAGAAATCAATAAACAAGGTGTCCTCAAATAAGAGCCCAGCCATAAAACCTGGGCTGAAACAGATTCAAGTGCAGAAACAGTGGGAAGGAAGAAGGTGGTTTCTGATGCTTAACTAGTTTTCTGGTGATCAAAGAGTCACCACTCTAGGGGCACTGTGGATCAAGCAAGGTCTTGATAAGTTCCCCGCACCCCACCTGTTAAATTCACTTTGTGTTACATTTGCTCTCTCAGTTTAGGAAAAAGTGTAAAGAAGTAGCAAAAATGCAGTTTCTTTATCTGCATTCTTCAAAACAGAATTTTTAGATCAAAGGCATACCTGTCTCCCATCCTGGCCAACGTTTGTTTGACCTCGTACTACAGTTCTTATACTGTCATCCAGACGTCTGGAACAAAAAAAAAACCACACACATATTTGTCATACTTCTGTAATACAGTGTTATTCTATTGTTCTTCTCAAAAAACATTATGTGGTATTACAAGCTTTACTGTACTGCACGGTAAGATAGATTTCAGATTATAGGGTTCAAAACAGTCAAAGGAACATTGAGGTCTACATCCAATCCTATAAAAAGAAGACCATTTGAAATCAATATTTCCAGACTTTTCTTTCCTGTACTATAGGCAGCCCCCTCATCTCAGAAACATCATTGTCAGAAGCTCACCATGCTCTCCAAAAAAAACAACAAGAACATTGCCATGCAACCAGACAAGACATAAGACCTGTCCACACATAACAACTGACAAGATAAAGAATCCAAATACACATCAGGACTACAAGGTCCCAGGTACCATTAACTGACCACACCAAATGTGGTCTACTTGATTATATGTACCAAATGGCCTGCTGGGGATCTCTATGTAGGTGAAACTGATCAAAACCTTAGAACAAAAATGAACTCTCATCGCCACACAAGAAAAAAATCTTCTTTTTATATAAAATGAACTTTTATTTTATTCTAATAAGGCCTCTAGGTGCAAGGGGCGTTACCCCTGCTCCTAGAGGCTCTGTTGATTGACAGGACCAGGCAGAGAAGAAACACTCCATTCACCATAGCTTGCAAGGACCTTCAATGATGTCATGACCATGTGATCAGTCACATGGTTAGGATCACACAAACAGCCTGTCTCCTCCAAAACATGACATCATTGAAGGTCCTTGCAAGCTATGGTGAATGGAGTGTTTCTTCTCTGCCTGGTTCTGTCAATCAACAGAGCCTCTAGGAGTAGGGGTAACGCCCCTTGCACCTAGAGGCCTTATTAGCATAAAATAAAAGTTCATTTTATATAAAAATGGGGGCACCAGTAAATAAAACAGATATATATTTGGAATCAGATGACATTAGCACATCTCTAATGTCAGCCTGATTCATACCGAAAAAACTGGTGACAGAAACCCTTTAAAGTAATGATGTCCACTCGTTTTTCTTTACTTAGCTGCTTTTTTCTTGCCATAATACAAATTCTAACAGTCTATTCAGTAGGACTATCAGCTGTGTATCCACCTGACTTCTGCCCAACACAACTCATGGTCTCAACCCCATTTATAAGGCAAGAAATCCCACTTATTAAACCTGACAGGGCACACCTGTGAAGTAAAAACCATTTCAAGTGACTGCCTCTTGAAGCTCATCAAGAGAATGCCAAGAGTGTGCAAAGCAGTAATCAAAGCAAAAGTTGGCTACTTTGAAGAACCTAGAATATAAGACATATTTTCAGTTGTTTCACACTTTTTTGTTAAGTATATAATTCCACATGTGTTAATTCATAGTTTTGATGCCTTCAGTGTAAATCTACAATTTTCATAGTCATGAAAATACAGAAAACTCTTTGAATGAGAAGGTGTGTCCAAACTTTTGGTCTGTGCTGTAGGTATAACAACACATGAATTCATCAAGATGAATGGGATACTGCAATAAAACTTTATGGAACCAATCGTACCTTATTTTCAGGCGAATTTTGTTCACAACATCATCAATGTTTGATAAGGACTGCAAAGAAGAAAAAAGGTGTTACTACAAATCAGGCTCAGAGATTGCTTTTCTGCCTGTACAGGCCTATACATGGTCTTTAAATGGGCTTTCCGAGAGTTACAACTGATGACCTATCCTCAGGATTGCTCATCAGTATCAGTGGGGGACTGACAATAGGGACCCAGCCATTCAGCTGTTTGAAAAGGCAGCAGGCTGGCAGTAGCACCGTGGCCTTCTCTCAGCTTTCCCTAGGCCAGTGACGACACATTCATCGGTCACATGGCCTACGCGCAACTCAGTCCTATAGAAGTGAATGGGGCTGCGCACAATACCAAACACAACCACTATACGATGTACAGCGATGTGCTTGGTAAGCTGCGAGAAGGCTGCACCGTTCACAGGAGCGCCGATGCCTTCTCAAACAGCTGATTGGCAGGGTTCCGGGTGTCAAACATCCACCAATTAGATACCAATTAGGTCATCAGTTGTAAAGACTTGGAAAACTCTTTTAATTACAAAACCTGTATATGAGGGGCTATTCAAAGACAGATGGTTTAGCAGATATTCACAGTCATTTGGCACTTGTGCAGGTGGATCTTCCTTTTCCTTTGCTATTGTTCCTCCAAAATAAACACACATTTTAAGAGGTATTCCAGCCCAATAAAAAGCTCTGCAAATGGTTAACAAAAGAAATTAAAAAAATAAAAGCTCTTGTATTCACCTTGCTGATCCCCTGCTGCAGTCATTTTGATGGTGTCTGTGTCTCCACTGCCCTCCACTTCCTGCATATGTCTCAGAAAGCCTCTCAGCCAATCACTGGCTGAGGTGAGTCATCACTGCAGCCAATGATCACCTTCCAGCTGTGTTTAGACAGGAGCAGTAAGTGGAGCACAGCAGAGGCACCATTGGAATGGCAAGGCGAGTATAAGCTTAGGGTTCTTTTAACCATTTGCAGACCATAGGACAGTTTGATTACTATAGCAATTTCTCAGGGCTCCACTATAAACGTGTATTCTTTGCTCACCTTAACATGTATGTTGAATTCATGGTAAAAAGGGAAATCGATCACTGTTAGGCAATGGGTGGTCCCTGCAGCGGAACACCGTGTGATCAAGTTATGGAGTGCAGCATTGCATTTTAACAGGTAATTATGGTACATCATTAGGGCGCCAATACGATGTAAAAATACTAACACCGTTGGTAAAGAGTCTGTCAGAGGTTATAACTAGTTAGACTCTGTTCACACCATTTTTTTATTTTACCAATCTCAGCATATGCACCAGCAATGCTCCTGACGCATATACCGAGTGTATTTATACAGTTCAATTTACAAAGCAAAAGTACATCCATTTTTTTCACATCGATAATGGTATAAATTATGTTACAATGTAAGCCTAAAGATGAAGTGGCATATGTCTCAGCCTTACACCGGGGGAAATACTACTGATATAGCTCCAGCCGAAAGCAAAAACAAAGTGGGCATAGCCTCAGGGTGGCAATCGCCACTCTTACTGCCATTAAAGGGGTTGTCCTATTGTACACATCCATACTGAATCATCACTGCTACTAGCTGATGGCCCCCGAGTCTGGCTCCCCGAAGACTTCTGTGTCCAGACGTTTCCAGAGTAATGGCTCCAGTCCGCCATTAAGGGACTGCTCTTACAGAGAGGTTCTTCATTCTAGCATACAGAGGGAGGATCAGAGGGATTGCCTCCCTCAGATGTCCACATAAGACAAACCCTTTAATAATAGAAAATCCAGACCATGGCATGTTGTAATTCACTGAGGATGTATTATAGCTGCATTTTCATTGACCCACATGACCAAGAACATGTGGGGTTTATATAACATCAGGTCCGAACTGCAGCATGCTATAATGAGGGAAAGAGCGGCAGACCGCAGGAATGGTGTACCCTGATTATACTAGAACATTGAGGTTTTTTCTCGCAATAATTTCATTCTGATAACTACATAAAACAGGAAGCAAATTGAATGGTAGATTATTAGGTGAGCTGGGACTGACTGGTGTACTTAATCGAGAGCCATAATCGTTTGTACAAAAAGGACAACAGTGACCTCTAGTGGATGTAGCCAACATACAGCATTTCATTTGGTACCACCAAGATGCAGTAGTATATGCTCAGATTGATATGTCATAACTTAAGAACTGTATACGACTGATAAAACAGATAGATATTGGTCATATAAATAAATAAGTAGGGGGTTGTCCACCTTCTGGCTACTTGTAAGTAATGTGTATGCAAGATGGCACTTACTACTATAGCCTTTGTTGATTTTCTGTGCCGTTTGCTATATTTCATAAGCCATGGTCCGTTATTAGGCACATCTTCTGTGCTGTCCACATAGTGGTCCTGTCCATAAGATGACCGCTGATGGAGGGTCACATGACCAGGCACATCCCTCATACACCACACCAGCACTAAACAGTGCAAGTGCAGATGGCAAGTGCAGTGTATTTAAAGGGGTTGTCCGGGTTCAGAGCTGAACCTGGACATACCCAAATTTTCACCCAAGCAGCCCTCTTGACATTTCATGCTCCGATGATCTCCTTTGGCCTGCGCTGAATTGTACAGAGCAAAGGAATTTTCTGGAGTTCCAGTGACGAACCGGGCTTTCCTTAGGGCTGCCAGGCGGAGGCTTCCGCACAGCAGTGAGCGCGGTGACGTTGCCAGTACTGATGGGCGGACTTTAGCGCTGCTCTAGCCTGTAAAGCCGGCCCAGGAGGGCCGGTGACATCACCTAAATCACTGCTGGGCAGTAAATAAAAGCGTCCTTGCCCTGCACAATCCTGCACAGGGCAAGGGAGAGCATTGGAGCATTAAATGCTCAATGCTAACATCAGTGGGGCTGCCTAGGTGAAATTATGGGTATGTCCGGGTTCAGCTCTGAACCTGGACAACCCCTTAAATGGAGGAGACTGAGTGATTTGTCCGACAGCCATTTTTTTGGACAGGAATCTACAAAATAGTGCTGTGTACTGTGCTGTTCTGTCTGGCATTTTTTACAAAATCTGCCATGATGGTTCCTACGAAACCCCCAACCTAAACGTGAACACAGCCTAAGGCTGCATTCACACGGTCAGCATTTTTCATCAGTATTTGTAATCCAAAATCAGGAAAGGGTTCAAAACACAGAAGAGGTAAAAATCTTAACATTTTACTTTTTCTCTTTAGGTTCCTCTTCTGGTTTTGGTTAAAAGTAATGATGCAAAATACGTGTGAAAGAGGCCCAAGAAAAATAGCAGACAACTTATAAACAATGTTAAAAATAACTACTAAAAAAATGGCATGTATGGCCACTTTCACACTGTACAGACTTGACACACTGTACCAGACTTGCAATTCAATAATTCTCCAACTCATGCTGAAGAATCCTTAATATGTGAACATGGCCATAGACAACAGCAACAAAGCCGGCTTTGTATACTACAGCTCCTATTGAGCTGATAGACTGCTACATGAGGACCGGCCCCCTGGTGGTGAAAGCAAGCAACTGACATAATTAGTAATGTATGGGAGATCAGGGGAAAAAAGCAATCTTTAGAAAGATATCAATTATAATTATGGTGCTGAATATATATATATATATATATATATATATATATATATATATATATATATATATATATATATATATATATATATATTTTTTTTTTTTTTTTTTTTTTTTTTTTTTTTAATACACACATTACTCACAAAACGTTAGGGATTAGGGTATTTAAGTAGGAGAAAGCAATGGTGATTTCCTCATCTCAAATAATTTATTGAAACAAAAACCAACACCATAAAACCCCCATAAAAATGTCAATGTCTTATAAACAGCTTGACAACGACGTCTCATGATGTTCACAAGTTGACTTATTGTCTGCTCAGGCATGGCACCCCTCTCTTCTTGAAGGGCGGCCTCAGGTTCTGGGGTACAGAATTACAAGCCTCTATACAGCGACTCAGCTGATCCCTAGGTTTTCAATGGGATTCAGGTCTGGAAAAAGACTCCATAATGATACGACCTCGATGAGCTGGCACATTGTCGTCCGTGAAGATGAAATTAGGCCTGTGTTGTTCATGCAGAGGCACAATGACTGGATTAAGTCTAGTTCACACTTCAGTTATTTGGTCAGTTATTTCCATCAGTGATTTTGAGCCAAAAGCACAGAAAAGGTGCAGATCTTTCCATTATATCTCTGAGTAGGCTTCACTACTTGTTTTGGTTCACAATAACTGATGGAAATAACTGAAGTCTAAAGCCTTAATGATGTTATTTAAATAGTATTGGCTTGTCACTGTACCATTCACAAAGTGTAGAGCAGTTCTGTATTGACTGGACACACCTGTCCACACTGTTACACCACCACCACCACCACAGGCTCCCCTGGTGATGACAACAGTGGCTGATGCATAGTGTTCTCCTTGACGTCTTCAACATCCTTGGCGGCCATCGTTTTTACTCAGCGTGAATAGACATTTCATCAGTGAACAGCACTGATGCCCAAAGCACGTCTACTTCTATGCCTTTCTGTGACTCTTCCAGTCTCTCTGTATCTCTGTTGCAACCTGCTGATGACACTCTGTGACACTGTAAGCTCAATGGCCACTTCCATCTGAGAATATCCTGCTTGAAGCCTCAATGGCGAGGTACTGTTGATCAATTGTTAGGCGTCGTCTTGGTCTCATGATGTCAAAACATCATACCAATTCATACCAATTCTAAGTGAACCACGAAATTTATTGGGCGATTCACAGATGCAACACCTGTTGTGAATTTTGCCGTTAAGCTCCTTGTTAGAGAACAGCAAGTTGTGCAAAAAGTACTGAAACATTGAGCAGTTGGACATGTCTAATCAAAGTTTAGAGAAGGTCACATTAAGTTCACCTGTAAAGGTTAGAGCGCATTTTAGGTTCATTCTGAAATTTCACCCACAAGCCAAATAGCCCTAACTTTTTGTGAGTAGTATATATACATACACACACACACCTACCTACCTACTTGCAGACATAGGTAGGGGTATGAGGTAGTGCATGCCTCTGTCCCTACTCCTAATGAATGGAGTCCTGTAAAAACGAACCTTGAATTCTGCAGGAGCTGTTCCGCAAGTCCACTGGAAGGACACCGGATGCAGGCCCACAAGCTGCAGTGTTTTTGACTCAGTGAATGTGCCACTTCACAGCCATCCCCTCTGCTGTGAGTGACAGCTGTAGCAACAGCTACAGCTAGAAGACCGCTCAGCCGTCAGTCACAATAGAGGGGAGGTGCTGTGGAGCGGCAACTGCAGCCTGGTGCACCTCCGGGAGTGACGTCCCCATTTTTACCTCACGCCACTGATTGAAGGCCCAGGGACAGAGGTATGTATTACCTCCTATGCCCTGCCCCACCTATGTCTTCAGCAGTTTTGCATCGACAAAACTCCTGGCCGATTCCCTAATTCAGTAAAGGGGTTGGCCACTCGGCCTTATTTTCGGTTACTCACCACTAGCCAGCTACACTTAAAGGCAGAGAGACGAGAACATGTGCACTGTCAAAGCCTGCTACAGCCGCCGCTCGCAGCAGAGAATTGTTACTACTGCGCAGTAAACAGGAGCATGCACTGCCAGCAGGACGGAGATACCTATGGAGCCATTTTCTATAATGTCATATATGGGGGCCAGAGTTACCAAAACAATCCATAGGCACTGTTTACAGGAGCACCAGCCAGGAACAAGAAAAAGACAAAAAAAAAAAAAAAAAAAGATTCAGGATAGATGTTAGTGAGGACAACTTCAGCAGTGACGCTTGGAGTTAGTGGCCAAAAAATAACACACAGTGGCCAACACCTACGTGTTTTTTTTTTTGTTCAGCAGATATACGGTAATTAGAATAGTTCCACCAAAAATGCAGTAATTGGCCTGTGATTGGCTGCAGCAGTAACACGTCCCCACTGTCGTCAGATGTCATGATCTCAATGCAGCAGAGGGAGGAAGAGCCAGCTGAGGAGTGTTAGACACCCAACCCAGCGGCACGGAACTCCACCACAGGTCAGTCACTCTGGGAGGTCTGTTTTACTCTTAGATAACCCCTTTTACAGAGCACATCAGCTCTGTGTACCGGGTGCCTAATATTTACACCGCCAGCCTCCACTGGCCAATCCGACTCACCTGTTCAGTTGGAAACAGAGTGTTAATATATTCTACGGCATTGAAATCTGCCCGATCCAATGGGTCCTGGCTTGGGAACACCTACGAACATAATAATAAGATTTATTAACTATGAAAGAAATATCTATTGTAAAAGGTAAGAAACATGTGGTGCCTGCATCTGCTGCAAAGCTACAACTCCCAGCATTCCCTGGGTGTCAAGGATTTCTGGGATTTGTAGTACTGCAACAGCTGGAGAGCCACCGATTAGAAACAAGTCTCTTAGGCCTCGTTCACATTTCCGTTGCTGTTCCGGCACAGAGCAGCCCACCGGATCCCCATTCACTTTAATGAGGATCAGTGGTGATCCGGTTGATTTCCAGCTTAAATGGGTTTCAGTCTGACAAAAACAACTCAATGCCATGGTTTTTTGTTCTGCCAAAAGCCTGCATTTGCGCTAGATCAGGCAGCTTGATCTCCTAAACTGAGATGTGAACGCGGTCTTAGTCAATCTGATTACAAATGCCAGACACATAAATGTAATAAAGGTCATAATCTTAGATCCACCACAGAATCTGTTCCTGAAAGAAGAACTCCCGCAAAAAAATTTATTCCATGTCCTGCTAGAAATGTACATGATGTAATCTGTAGTGAATGTCATTTTCTTACCAGTAGCTGAATTTTTGAGTTATATCTCCCTGATGTTTCTCATCTGTGTCATGTGACTAGGACTCACACAGCACCTTATGTGTGTACAGGAAATCTAATTCTCTATGTATTCCTATGGGAGCCTCACTTTCAGTCTCATAGGAATGAATAGAGCAGTTACTGGCTTGCTGTCCTGGGTCAGTTAGAGGTCAGGGAGTTGGTCACATGACCCAGCTACAATAAGAAGAGAGTGGAAACTCTCAATTTCAGCCTCTGATAAGAAAATGACAATCACTACAGATTATATCATGCACCTTTCTAACAGGTCAGAGAATAAAAAATTTTGCGGGAGTTCTTCTTTAAGATTAAAATTACAAGTTGTTATTCTGAAAAATCAGGGTTGGGCAAATTCTGGCTGTTATGTCCCATCCTGGAGGCAGTCAGCGACCAGTAGCATCCTCTGTGTCCTTTCAGCCTTCAGGACTATGTACCGAGGTGATATGTTATGCCCATGTTTATGAGCCAGAGCTGAGAGTCATCGACAATGACATTGGGAAGTGTGGCCTCCATGGACGGGACTTGTTTTCCAGCACATCCCACAGATGTTTGATCAGACTGAAAATTGGAGAATTTGGAGGCCCTTCTGTCACATTCCTCCAACCTGAACAGTTAGTGCATCCCAGTGAAAGGTGGGTGGGAGACTCCACAAGATCTGCTAGTGCGCAGACGCTCTGACCTACTCGTCTAGCCATCACAATTTAGCCTTTGTCAGCCACTCAGATCCTTCTATAGTCTTCAGTGTTTTCATTGACATTTGTCATGGCTTTTTCTATTGTACGCCGAGTTCCCATCTGCTCCGACTTTACCAATATTCTGTTCCATCAAAGGAACAGAAAAAAATGTATCCATTAAAGAACTGAACTCGGACATATCCCCATTTTCATCTTGGCAGCCCACCTGACTTGAGCATCGGAGAAGTTCATGCTCCAATGCTCTCCTTTGCCCTGCTCTGAATTGTGCAGGGCAAAGGCATTTTTAGGAATTCTGGTGACTAACCGGGCTCCTCTTAGGGCTGATAGGCAGAGGCTTCCACCCACAAGTGAGCTAAGTGAAGTCACCGTCACTGATGGGCGGGCTTTTGCGCTGCTCTAGTCTGTAAAATGGCTAGGTCAGCGCTAAAGCCAGCCCATCAGAGCCGGTGATGTCACCGAACACACTGCCGGACAGAAGCCTCCGCCTGGCAGTGTGTTATTGTAAATAGAAGAGCTTTGGAGTATGAAATGCTCCGATGCTAACATCAGTCAGGCTGCCTTGCTGAAATTATGGGTATATCCGGGTTCAGATCTGAACCTGGACAACCCCTTTAAAAGGACTAAATGGTAGATACAAACGGAACACCTTCCATTGACTATAATGTTCTAAAAAAGCTCTATTTCATCATGTGTCTGTTATTTTTGGTGGTGGAAAGAAAAGTAGAACAGGACTTTTTGTTGAGAGAAAAGTAACAGGAACCTAAGAGAGTGAACACTAAGCGAGAACAGCTGATGCTCACATGCACCCATTTAAACAAATGGGGATTAGAACGGACCCTTTTCTGTTCATATAAACTTTGTAAGCAGCTGAAATGTGTAGGTGCACCAGGTCGCTGGTCACTACTGACGGGTCCTGACTAGTGTTGAGTGAACTTCTGTTTTCAAGTTCAGCGTACAAGGTTCAGGTTATCTAAGAATTCCGTTATGGATTCCACTACCACTGACCATAAGTTATAGTGGAATCCATAACGGAATTCTTAGATAACCTGAACCTTGTACGCTGAACTTGAAAACAGAAGTTCGCTCATCCCTAGTCCTGACAGCTTGAGCACCTGAACCCTCCATACCCCATTACTTGAGCAGAGGTACTTTGGATATTTAGGTTACTATATGCTACACCATAAGGGAAGAGTGTCAATGGAAGGTACCACACAGGGCACTGACAACCGAAGTGCTGCCCTAATCAGCTTCCTCCAGCAATGGCAACAGATTTCAAGGCAATCCAGCAGCCTGTCAATGACCATACACATTGGCACAAAGGATGTAAAGCTCCTTAGTATATGCAGGCAGACCTCGGGTGTGGCTGTACAGGCTCCTTTTGTCATCCTATGAACAGAAAATCCTTCTTTAGGCTACTTTCACACTAGCGTTTTATAATTCCTGTATTGAGTTCCGTCATAGGGGCTCAATACCAGAATAAAACGCTTCAGTTTTGTCCCCATTCATTGTCAATGTGGACAAAACTGAACTGAAGACCACGGAATGCTCCTGAAAGCATTCTGTTCCGTCTTCAGACCGGAGAACGAACCACACCAAGACGGATCCGTCGTGAACCCCCAATGAAAGTCAATGGGGACGGATCCGTTTGGTGTGACACAATGGTAAACGGATCCGTCCTCCATTGACTTTCAATGGAGTTCATGACGGATCCGTCACCTGCACACATACATACATACAGACACATACTTACATGCTCCTGGCAGGTCTCCACAGCGCAGGAGGCGCTGGATGGCACACACATAGGACGATTCCACCCGGCGCCCAGCAGAGGGCGATGTGGGGAATCATCCTATGTGCGAGCCGTCCTGCTCCTCCTGAGCTGTGGAGACCTGCCGGGAGCATGTAAGTATGTATGTGTTTGTGTATGTATGTGTCTGTATGTATGTACTGTGTGACATGTGTGGGGCCGGAGCAGGGTTCGGGCCCCACACATGTCCCTGCGGCAGCACGGATCCGGCAGCACCCTTCACCTGCCGGATCCGTGCTGCTGCTAATGTGAAAGAGGCCTTACATACTGGTCAAGTGAAGCATGCTTGTGTTTTTATTGTCAGTCGTGGTAATAGGTGAAAGTTGCAACAAACTGTCTAAAAAATATGTAAAAAGTAGGTCACCCTTGGATTAAACTGTCAAAAGAAATGACACCCCCCTTTAAAGAGGACCTGTCACCTCTCCTGACATGTCTACATCAGTAACTCCTTGCATTCCCCCATGTAATGACAATTCTGGAATATCTCTTCTTGTGACTGAATTGTTAAGCCTCATTCACACGTCAGTGTTTTGGTCAGTGATTTCCATCAGTGATTTGGAGCCAAAACCAGATGCGGCACTAAACACAGAACAGGTGCAGATCTTTCCCTTATACCTTATTTCGGTGGACGCTCCAAACCTTGTTTTGCCTCACAATAAGGCCTCATTCACACATCCGTATAATGTGTCCACATCCTTTCCGCAATTGTGGACAATTACGCGGATAGGATGCGAATCTATTCATTTCGATGGGTCCCGAAAAAATAAAGCATAAAGAAATCCTCCTGTCCTACTTTTCTCCTGTATTGCGGTCCGTAGCACAATAAAAGTCTATGGATCCGCATGTCATCCGTATTTGCGGATTCCGTTCCAGGAGGGGAGAAAAAAATAAAAGGTACAGATGTTATTCCGCATGTTATCCGCAAAAAAACGGATGACATATGGATACATCCTTTCCATTTTTTACGGAAAAACGAAACGGATGTCCTGGAAAAACAGAGTTTTTTGCTGAACAACTGATCCTGGAAAACGGTCAGTTTTTTGCGGATGTGCACAAATATGGACATGTGAATGAAGCCTAACTGATGAAAATCACTGACCAAAACACTGATGTGTGAATGAGGCCTTAGCGGTTTGCAATTAAGGTCCAGATGGGCGTTACCAGTTGGGGTGTGCCCATGCACAGACTGACACTATCAAATCAGTGCTGCTGAGGCACCCCACCCCCTCCAACTGGTAACACTTAGCTGGACTTTCGCAAACTGCTGGCAATTCATTCATAACTTCTAGCAGGAATAATAAAGGAATGGCACAACGTAGAGACATAACAATATATTAGGGATGAATTCATCTGTATGTAGAAATATACAGATATGAGTTATGAATAAAATGTACATCTATCCATATGTATTATAAATGTCTATCTATATGTATTATTAGTGTATAAAATCTTGGGTGTAGACTGAATTGTAAAACAATGGAGAGTCACTCTATAGATGGAAAGGCTAAATACGGTTTGTTAATTGAAATATCAAGAAGCCTCTTTGCATTGGTAAGTAGGTGCCGGAAGGAATGTTTTGATGAATTACATTTCAAAGGCTCCTGGGTGTTTTTCCCATTCCATTGCAAATAGCCTCTATTGTGTGGCCAAGTTACATGTCTCCAACTTGAGTAGTTTGCGTTTGGGTGTAAACTAGCAAGAGACAGGTAATTGTAAAATGTTAATGTGGAAACAACGGCCTCATTACCATGCGCAGATAGAAGGTAAAGAAATCTGAAGATCAAAACATTATTTTGATCTTGAATGAGATTGGTCGGCACCAGTGGCATGGGAACCTCACAGAGAGGATGCTTCAATTTAGTATATAAAACCTTGGCCATGGTCACTAGGGAGGAGATCCTAGGAGGAAGGAGATCCTGGGTAGGAGATCCTAGGGAGGAGGAGGATTCTGGGATCAGACCAGGCCAGACGGAACTTAGTTCAGCCTTGGGTAACTATATGGTGACTCTTTATTGTTGTATTATTGTTGATTATGGTGCTATAGGGTTGTTGTTGGAGGAACCGTCTGTATTGTTATGTTTGTCTGGTTAATGTTCTAGGTCTGTTTGTATCGGTGTGGTTTTATATTTTCCAGTGTTTGATTGTGGTTCTATATTTTTCTATTCTCTCACAGTTCATTTGTGTCTACAAATAATATAATTTCTTTTGTTTCTATGCACTGTTGTTGTGTGCTTTCTTCGCCGACCGTCCCCTAGAATTTACGTGAGGATATTATTATTGTTCAGTATTATTATGCTTTAATTTTAATCTTGTCAATAATCGATATTTCTTACATAATTTGGCGAGCCAGGTAGGAGGGGAAAAGGTGCGGCTGGAGAGTATATTAATAACTGTGCATATTTTTATTTTGTAGTATCATCTGTGCTGTGTGAGGTAAATCAATTTCTGTGTGGTAGTGGACCTTTTGTTAGAGCAGCCATTGTAACTGTTTTTGCCGTGTTGATTGTAAAACAAGACTGTCAGTATATTCTGAATCATTTATGCTGGATTACTGTTGATAAGCCTGTTATTAACTTTGGTTGTATAGTTGCTTATGGTTGTTGTGTAGAATTTACCATGGAGTGCTTCTTGAAAAAAATTGCAAAGGTCAAGGATACTGAGGCACTTTTAAGTAAAATGGAGGGTTCTAGAGATCCCTGGTTAGAAGCCAGAAGTTTTGTGACCAATGCAATGTCTGTCAAGAAGTTTACAAAATCAGAAGGTAAATGTGCTCTCATTTTTGCTGCCTGCTGGATAGCAGAGCAGTATTCAAAACTGAAGGAGCAAAATGAAATTCTACACAACAAAGTTGAGTGTTTGGACCAGTTATATGGAGGTATGAAAGAACAAAAAGAAAACTTTGAAGATCGTATACAAGAACTGACGAAAGAGGTTGAAACATTAAAAGTTTCTGCTAAAAGTGCTGCTGCTATGTCTGTTAGCAACCAGCTAATTGTAGCAGAGAACAGAAGTTTAAAGATGGAAATTGAGCAGCTTAATGAGAGGCTGAATGCAGCAGAAAAACATGCTGTTGGGCTGATGACTTCCCCCAGCACAAAGCAGGCTGATAAGTCCAAAGATAGGTGTGAGACACCAGACAACAGGGTCCAAGTGTCTTCTATTAGAAGTGTAAATACCAAGGGTGAATTTAAGCCTTCTAGTCGGTACAATCCAGTCAAGTGCTTTTCTTGTGGTCGGCTGGGGCATATTTCTAAGTATTGTCGGTTTTCTGTTAGTGAGTCACAGAAAAAGGACAATGGGATAAAATGCTTTGCATGTGGACGTGTGGGTCACATTGCAAGGTATTGCCCAGCACAAAGGGAAAAGCATTTGAAAACATGTTATTCATGTGGTAAACCAGGCCATATTTCTAGGAATTGCTACACTATAAAGGGTGCAGCAAGTGACCCAAGACGTGGGGAAAATGAACCCAAAATGGAAGGAAAAGAGCGGGAAAATGTTGCCTCATGGTGGAAGTATAGACAATGGCAATATGGCCGCCAAAGACCTTCCCACTGGGTTCCATTCCATGTGGTCAGGGCCCAAAATGAAAAATTAGAAAATGAAGTAAGAAAACTTAGCTTAATGATTAAAACCACTGGAGTCGAAGGCTTAAAAACACCAAAAGGTATTTCAAGTGCAGAAGAGGGGTTTTCTAAAGTGAACCTTTCTTGAGGAGATCTTGTTTTGTTTTATTAATGTTTACTAGTTTTGTCTTTCAGGGAAAAATGGAGATTTACAAAACATAGAGATGGGCGGTTTTAACATTTTTTTTCCTTGCAGGCAATAACTAGATATTAGAGGACCTTTCTGTATTGTTTTATTTTTTTTTTAAGGAGAAGCCTCTAAATTTACTAATGTAATGTACAGACGGGCATGCTAAATTCTAAATTGATCTTTTTATTTGCTGTTTGGTTTGTTCCCCAAAAGCCTGTACTGTATAGAAAGTAAATAGCTGCTATTGTGAGGCAAATGTGACACTGAGGATATCTTGTGATTGTATTTGGGGACAATCATTCCTCTCTAGCAGTGTTGATGGGTGTAAACTGAGAACCGTCTCATTTGCGCATACTGATGGTGCAGTAGTTTGCATATCCTTAAAACACTTTCTTTTTTTGCATTGGTCTCAATGGCAGCAAGGTGAATGATTTTTTTATTAACAGGTTGCATGCTCCTTAATATCCATGATACAAAAAAAAATAATGGTATAAAAAGCAGCATTCAATCTGGATTTTTATTTTTACATGTTTTTGTGTGGCTAATATATGTGAGATTGATAAGTATCAGTTGAAATAAATATGTTGTATGGATTTTTTTCCCTAAGGTTTACAAGGTTTCTCCAGAAAAAAAATCGTTTCTCAAAATGAGTTCCCCTTTTTTTTTATAAACTATGTTTTTTGTCTTCTTATGATAGAACTTGGAACTGATATAGAGGTGCTGAGACATAGGTGACATGGACAACCTTAGCAATTGGCTGGTGCAGTACCCTAATTTGGGTTAGTTTAGTAATAATTCCTGAAGCCACCAATATCCAGTTATCTTGCATCATGTGTTGTGTATTTGTCGTGTGTAAGTGTGTTTGCATTTCTGCTCCAACTTGAGTAGTGACTGCTCCCAAAACCAGTATGGCAGCGAGCAAAAATCTGTCCTGTAATGTGTTTTCTGCAAGGGACTAAAGACTGTGAAATAGACTTAATGGTGTGAGTGGCACTGAATAAAGGAGCACAGTCAAGTGAGATCCTAGCAGACGACCGGAAGGAGCCTCAATGGAAAAGTGAGCTCGCATAATGGTGGTGGTCACAAGTGTGTTTAAGAGCAGATAGTGTGGACTGTGTTGTGCTAAATGTAAAACGTGGGTGTGGTGCGAGATCTTGTATGGTGGCTGATGGAGCAATGATCTATTAAGGTGTCTGTGAATAATATTAGAAAAATTTAACTTCACAGAACAGGAAATTGTATTGATGGTTGTCAGATCAAGTCTGTCTCAGTAAATCCTATCACTTCCAACAGTAGAGTTATATGATTCAACCAGTTTAAGAGCATGTAATTTAAATGCTTAATTTTTCTCAGAGAAGACAAACACCTTTTTATGAAAGATGCAGCACAGTGACCAGAAGTTTTGTTGGTTTGAGGAGCATCCAAGACAAGGACTCTAATCAACAGATGTCAGTCAGCAGTCGAAGTGGATTTTTCTCTTTATGAACATCGATGGACTTTATAAACAGAATATCGCAAATTAATATTTATTGATATGTGAGAGCTCTCTCCCTGAAGATCGTTCACTCTCAAGTGGGGGACTGTAGAAATATACAGATATGAGTTATGAATAAAATGTACATCTATCCATATGTATTATAAATGTCTATCTATATGTATTATTAGTGTATAAAATCTTGGGTGTAGACTGAATTGTAAAACAATGGAGAGTCACTCTATAGATGGAAAGGCTAAATACGGTTTGTTAATTGAAATATCAAGAAGCCTCTTTGCATTGGTAAGTAGGTGCCGGAAGGAATGTTTTGATGAATTACATTTCAAAGGCTCCTGGGTGTTTTTCCCATTCCATTGCAAATAGCCTCTATTGTGTGGCCAAGTTACATGTCTCCAACTTGAGTAGTTTGCGTTTGGGTGTAAACTAGCAAGAGACAGGTAATTGTAAAATGTTAATGTGGAAACAACGGCCTCATTACCATGCGCAGATAGAAGGTAAAGAAATCTGAAGATCAAAACATTATTTTGATCTTGAATGAGATTGGTCGGCACCAGTGGCATGGGAACCTCACAGAGAGGATGCTTCAATTTAGTATATAAAACCTTGGCCATGGGCACTAGGGAGGGGATCCTCGGAGGAAGGAGATCCTGGGTAGGAGATCCTAGGGAGGAGGAGGATTCTGGGATCAGACCAGGCCAGACGGAACTTAGTTCAGCCTTGGGTAACTATATGGTGACTCTTTATTGTTGTATTATTGTTGATTATGGTGCTATAGGGTTGTTGTTGGAGGAACCGTCTGTATTGTTATGTTTGTCTGGTTAATGTTCTAGGTCTGTTTGTATCGGTGTGGTTTTATATTTTCCAGTGTTTGATTGTGGTTCTATATTTTTCTATTCTCTCACAGTTCATTTGTGTCTACAAATAATATAATTTCTTTTGTTTCTATGCACTGTTGTTGTGTGCTTTCTTCGCCGACCGTCCCCTAGAATTTACGTGAGGATATTATTATTGTTCAGTATTATTATGCTTTAATTTTAATCTTGTCAATAATCGATATTTCTTACATGTACACTCATCAAAAGAGACTTAGAGCAGTGAGGGGCTGATCCTGCTTCTTAAGATTCTCCTCCCTCCTTCTTCATTGACAGGGCAGACAATTCCCCTGAGCATCTTACTTCTGTGTACCAGCGCAAGAGCAGAGTCTCTGCTGCCAGAGTGTAGTGGCGCATGCACTGTTGGCATCTGTGATGCCCAGGCTACTACTTGGAGCAATGGTGCAGGTAGGGCAGTGATTTTCAACCAGTGTGCCTCCAGCTGTTGCAAAACTACAACTCCCACCATGCCCTTCTGTAGGCTGATAGCTGTAGGCTGCCTGGGCATGATGGGAGTTGTAGTTTTGCAACAGCTGGAGGCACACTGGTTGAAAATCACTGAGGTAGGAGACTGACTAGGGCTAGATGTCCACAGCTGTCTGTCAATGAAGCTGGACCAGCCCCTCACTGCTCAAGACATCTGTCTTGAGGAACAAATTGAATCGCTCATCATCACTAGAATTGGTATTTCATAGGGAATTCCAGTAGTCAGGGAGGAATGATGAGCACTGTCCAATCCCCAGTGTGAAGTCAGCGAATAGATTTACCCAAGTACTGCCCAGTCATCAGCCTCTGTACATGAGGGGGTAGAAGAAGGTACCATGATGTACCAGGACAGACGGGCGTCCCTCACCTGCTCTATGGCTTGCTGCACCTCAGGCGCCAGGTGTAACACAGCCTCCAGTTCTTCCACCACTTCAAGCTCCTCTTCCTCCATCCTGGTTAGATGCTAGAATGGAGTTGTTAGAAGGAGGTTCGTGACGTCACTAGTCACATGCTCCTTCATGGTCACATGACCAAATGTAGGAAGTGCTGTCAAACACTGAGTGCAGGAGCTTGTGGAAGGAGGAGGGGCTATGTGTAAGCAGCTGTGTGAGGGCGGATGTGCTGCAGTCCTGGAGTACACAGAGCTTCATGGGGAGCAGGTGAGGCGCAGTACATGGAGCTTATATATGAGGGGGCAGGTGGAGCACTCAGTGGCAGTACATGGAGCTTATATATGAGGGGGCAGGTGGAGCACTCAGGGGCAGTACATGGAGCTTATATATGAGGGGCAGGTGGAGCACTCAGGGGCAGTACAATGGAGCTTATATATGAGGGGGCAGGTGGAGCACTCAGGGGCAGTACATGGAGCTTATATATGAGGGGGCAGGTGGAGCACTCAGGGGCAGTACATGGAGCTTATATATGAGGGGGCAGGTGGAGCACTCAGGGGCAGTACATGGAGCTTATATATGAGGGGGCAGGTGGAGCACTCAGGGGCAGTACATGGAGCTTATATATGAGGGGGCAGGTGGAGCACTCAGGGGCAGTACATGGAGCTTATATATGAGGGGCAGGTGGAGCACTCAGGGGCAGTACATGGAGCTTATATATGAGGGGGGCAGGTGGAGCACTCAGGGGCAGTACATGGAGCTTATATATGAGGGGGCAGGTGGAGCACTCAGGGGCAGTACATGGAGCTTATATATGAGGGGGCAGGTGGAGCACTCAGGGGCAGTACATGGAGCTTATATATGAGGGGGTAGGTGGAGCACTCAGGGGCAGTACATGGAGCTTATATATGAGGGGGCAGGTGGAGCACTCAGGGGCAGTACATGGAGCTTATATATGAGGGTGCAGGTCTGGAGAGGGAGGGCATGTAGAGCAGTGGGGTTTATATAGTGCATGAGTGTCTGGGTGGTGGAGTGGAATCTGGTGCGATTACAGGGGTTTACAGTACAGATCTGGGTGTATTCTGGGGGCCATGAGGGCGCTTTATGAGGTGTAAATCTGTCAGGAAGGGGGGACATAAGGGTGCAGAACTTTGGTGTGGTTCGTTAAAGGGGTTCTCCGGGAATTAAGAAAATGAAAATACATAAATATTACTTTATTATAAATATATTCCCGAATACCTTTCATTAGTTATGGCTCGTTTTGCCTAGGAAGCAATAGTTAGGAAAAGTAAAAAGGCCGCTGTCCTAATAGTACACACAAAACATGTCCTAATCACACAGGAGGACAAGTTATGGGATGATGAGAGATGGTGACCTGTTATACTTGGGGGGTTTGGGCAAAGAGATAGTGACCTATTATATTGGGGGGGGCGCAAAGATATGGTGACCTGTTATGATGGGGAAGGGGGGGGCGATCAATGGTGTGCATATCTTATGTCAGGCCTATGTGAGAGAAGGGGCACTTTTGTAATTGTGCGTTTTGTAGGACATCTGATCAGACAATAGTACTTTGGGGAGTAGTCTAGCTTGGTGGGGGTGCAGTCCTTTGTCTAGAGGCATATGGGGTCAGCAGGGAGTATTGTGGGGAGCCATTAAGATCAGACAAGGAGATCATGAGTGCAAGAGTGAGGTCCATTGTGGAGAAGTCCAGGCTCAGGGGAGGGGGGGGGGGGGGCAGTGTGTTTTGTGTGGAAAAAGAGGTCAGTGGGAAATACTGTGTGTGGGACCCATGCAGATCAAATAAGGGGTGCTGTCTGTGGGAAAGGGGTGGCATGACATACATGGGGTATGTGTGGATATATCCAGTGAGACAAAGTAGTGGCCACAGCACTCGTCCAGATGGCTTTTGGAGGTGCACGTCCATGGGTTGATCTCCCTCCACCTGGGGATCTTGTATACAACTTGGTATTTTGCGGTTGAAGACAACACACCGATGAAGTAATTTAGAAAATTGCTTCTTTTATTAATTCATTTCAACACCAGTGGTACATATTATATATCAGTGCAACGTTTCGGGCCCTTTTTCAAGCTGTTCCGATGCTTGGCTACGCGTGAATAGCTGCTTGGTATGTGTGGGTATATGAGACCCATGCAGGGGTACTTTTCCTGCTGTCTGCTAGAGTGGGGTGGCATGAGGAGCGGTCTTAGGACTTTTTAGTGGAATCTATAAAGCCAGGGGGCCGTCGGTTGTAATATGTTTATGGCAGGGGCGTAGCTATAGGGAGTGCAGAGGTAGCAGTCGCTACCGGGCCCAGGAGCCTGAGGGGGCCCAAAGACCCTTGTGCTGCATAAGAAGACACACAAAGTACTGAGGGAAGGCGGGCCCAAGCTGAACTCTTGCACCAGGGCCCATGAGCCGTTAGCTACGCCCCTGGTTTATGGGGTATAGGAACTATACCATCTGGAGCAGGGTTGCCAACCGTCCATAAATTTACGGACAGTCCGCAAAAACCGGTTGTTTTTCTCTGCCGTCCGTAGCGTCCGGCAGAAAAAAACACCGTCCGTGAATTTGTGGCCCGAAACACCAAAGTCTGTACTGCGCATGCGTGCAGTACAGACAGTTAAGTTCCCCGCTCACCGCGCTGCTGGCCCGCCCCCCACCGCTGACTGGAAGATAGAGGGCCGGGTGCCGCATGGAGCTGGCGCGCCTGCAGATGCCGAGTCCTGTCCTGTGCCGGAGAGAAGAGGAGGAGGAGGAGTCCTACTGGCCACCAAAGAAACTGCCCCTGTCCAGTGATCCCTGCCTCCGCTCAGGGCCTTTCCTGGCCCGCTCACCGCCGCGAGTCCTCCCTCATGTCGGCAAAGGGAAAGAAGAAGGGAGAAGATCAAGGCCCCAACCCCCTCCAGAGCGTTGGTGTCGGAGACAATGGCCAAGTAACTGTAAGTTTTTATGTGTTTCATGTGTGTGTGTATGCATACACTGTGCCACACAATATACAGTATACCTCTATACTGTGTATATACTGTATATTGTACAGCATGGCACAGGGGTTATATTGTCTGGCATGGTGTAACCGTCATGCATTTGCTGTACAATATACATTATAACCCCTGTACCATGCTATACAATGTACAGTATAATCCATACACCATGCTGTATAATATACAGTATAATCTTTACACCATGATGTATAATATACAGTATAATCCGTACACCATGATGTATAATATACAGTATAATCCGTACACCATGCTGTATAATATACAGTATAATCCGTACACCATGCCGTATAATATACAGTATAATCCGTACACCATGATGTATAATATACAGTATAATCCGTACACCATGCTGTATAGTATACAGTATAATCTTTACACCATGATGTATAATATACAGTATAATCCATACACCATGATGTATAATCCCTACACCATGCTGTATAGTATACATTATAATCCCTACACCATGCTGTATAATATACAGTATAATCCCTACACCATGCTGTATAATATACAGTATAATCTTTACACCATGATGTATAATACACAGTATAATCCATACACCATGCTGTATAATATACAGTATAATCCGTATACCATGATGTATAATATACAGTATAATCCGTACACCATGCTGTATAATATACAGTATAATCCGTACACCATGATGTATAATATACAGTATAATCCGTACACCATGCCGTATAGTATACAGCATAATCCGTACACCATGATGTATAATATACAGTATAATCCCTACACCATGATGTATAATATACAGTATAATCCCTACACCATGATGTATAATATACAGTATAATCTTTACACCATGCTGTATAGTATACAGTATAATCTTTACACCATGATGTATAGTATACAGTATAATCCGTACACCATGCTGTATAATATACAGTATAATCCGTACACCATGATGTATAATATACAGTATAATCCGTACACCATGCTGTATAATATACAGTATAATCCGTACACCATGCTGTATAATATACAGTATAATCCGTACACCATGCTGTATAATATACAGTATAATCCGTACACCATGCTGTATAATATACAGTATAATCCGTACACCATGCTGTATAATATACAGTATAGTCCCTACACCATGCTGTATAATATACAGTATAGTCCCTACACCATGCTGTATAATATACAGTATAGTCCCTACACCATGCTGTATAATATACAGTATAGTCCCTACACCATGCTGTATAATATACAGTATAGTCCCTACACCATGCTGTATAATATACAGTATAGTCCCTACACCATGCTGTATAATATACAGTATAATCCATACACCATGCTGTATAATACACAGTATAGTCCCTACACCATGCTGTATAATACACAGTATAATCCATACACCATGCTGTATAATACACAGTATAATCCATACACCATGCTGTATAATACACAGTATAGTCCCTACACCATGCTGTATAATACACAGTATAGTCCCTACACCATGCTGTATAATACACAGTATAGTCCCTACACCATGCTGTATAATATACAGTATAGTCCCTACACCATGCTGTATAATATACAGTATAGTCCCTACACCATGCTGTATAATATACAGTATAGTCCCTACACCATGCTGTATAATATACAGTATAGTCCCTACACCATGCTGTATAATATACAGTATAGTCCCTACACCATGCTGTATAATATACAGTATAGTCCCTACACCATGCTGTATAATATACAGTATAGTCCCTACACCATGCTGTATAATATACAGTATAGTCCCTACACCATGCTGTATAATATACAGTATAGTCCCTACACCATGCTGTATAATATACAGTATAGTCCCTACACCATGCTGTATAATATACAGTATAGTCCCTACACCATGCTGTATAATATACCAGTATAGTCCCTACACCATGCTGTATAATATACAGTATAGTCCCTACACCATGCTGTATAATATACACTATAGTCCCTACACCATGCTGTATAATATACAGTATAATCCCTACACCATGCTGTATAATATACAGTATAATCCCTACACCATGCTGTATAATATACAGTATAATCCCTACACCATGCTGTATAATATACACTATAATCCCTACACCATGCTGTATAATATACACTATAATCCCTACACCATGCTGTATAATATACACTATAATCCATACACCATGCTGTATAATATACAGTATAATCCATACACCATGCTGTATAATATACAGTATAATCCATACACCCTGACGTACAATATACAGTATAACACCTACACTGTGGGGTTATGCTATATATTATACAGCATGGTGTATGGATTATACTGTATATTATACGGCATGGTGCAGGGATTATACTGTATATTATACAGTATGGTGTACGGATTATACTGTATATTATACAGCATGGTGTAGGGATTATACTGTATATTATACAGCATGGTGTAGGGACTATACTGTATATTATACAGCATGGTGTACGGATTATACTGTGTATTATACAGCATGGTGTACGGACTATACTGTATATTATACAGCATGGTGTACGGATTATACTGTATACTATACAGCATGGCGTACGGATTGTATTGTACGGGATGGCGCAGGGGTTATACTGTATGTCTTTGATGTGACAATTATTTTAGGTTTTCATATCGCCCACCTTTGATGGTGCTGTGCCCAGCCCTGAGCCGACCCCGCTCAGCAGCTGCCAAGTCTTAGAGGGAACACTGCCCCTGTCTTTCAAAGTTTTCTGCCTGCTGCTGGAGTGGATGCAGGCAGCGTGAGATTGTGAACATAACCCCAGTGTCCAGCAGCCCCATGTACTGCCAGGCACATCTATGGCAGTGTGTCACAGAACTGGGGGCCATATAGGGTATCATTTAAATTACTGAGGGCTCTATAGGGAGCTGTTAGGCTGCTGTGGGGCACTGCTGCAGAGCATTTGAGATACTGGGGAGCTATAGGAGTCATTTAAGCTACTGGGGGCACTATAAGGGCCATTATATTTACTGGAGGGGACCTATTACTTTTTGGAGCACTAAGGGGGTCTTTGTCAATACTGTATTACTACCTGGAGGGCACTTTGAGGGCAGTTTCACTGCCTGGGTTGCCAACTGTCCGTAAATTTACGGACAGTCTGCAAAACCTGGCCCGAACTATGAAATCTGCACTGCGCATGCGTGCGCAGTGAAGGTAAAAGGGAGCTGAAGCATTGCAATGCTCACGCTGGAGAGGAGCGAGGAGGAGGAGTCCCACACTGACCACCAATGAAAGCCCAGCTATTTTTCTAAGTCTTCTGCCTGCAGCATTCCCGCTGCCCACGCCATGCTACAGTGGGACTTGTATAGCAGCGGAGCTGGTGCTGCTGGCATTTAGTTAAGGTATGGGGGCATTAAAGCTGCTGGGGGGCCACTATAGGGTACAGTAAAGCTACTGGGGGTACTTAAGAGGACAATATAATTACTGGGGGCACAATGGGGGCTATCTAACTTCTGGGGGCACTATGGGGACTACCTGAACTACAGGAGGGCTATCTAACTATTAGGGGTACTATGGGGACTATCTGAACTACAGGGGGCTATCTAAATTACTGGGCCACTACACAGGGCTATCTAAATTCTTGGGACACTACATGGAGCTATCTATACTGGGGCTTACTATAGAAGGCTACCTAAACTACTGAGGGCAGTAGAGGGGACCATTTAAGTTACTGGGGGTACTATAATGCGTATTATAATTACTGGGACCATTACAGCAGGTCCTTATTTCTGGGAGCACTACTGAAGGCACTATGGGAAAAATGATTGCTATTATGGGGAATTATTACTACCAGGGGTACTATTGGGGGTGTTACTATTATTAGTACAATATGGAGGGCACTACTGCTAAAAGGGCTACTTGTGGAGCATTATCACTATTGGGGCACTATTACTAACGAGGGCACTCTGGGAGAGAATTATTAGTATCAGTGGGACTTTGGGGAGCACTGTTACTATATGGGGTCCTACCTATATGGCACTGTTATATCTGCAGTATAGTATTTGGGGACATTGGGGAGCACAGTATTTTGGGCAGCACCAGGATAACAGAAAAGTTGGTAATCTAAAGTGTCTTTGTGGCAAACTCTGCAGAGAGAAGATGTGGCTGAAAGAACTCGTCATGGCGGTGTGGGCCAAAGAGAGAAGATGAGAAAAGAGAAAATCCACATCAGGGAAACGTCACTGGATTTAAGAGGTATGTGGTGCTGTATCATCTTGTATGTTTGGTATTGGCAGATGTAATGTCCATCCAAATATGTCCTATGTCCTCAGAGCCATTTTATGCAGCTCTGATCTGTTAAACTGCAGCAAGGACTTGCCGGTATATGGTATGTTACTGCTGCAGCCAATCAGTGATCTAATGCTGAGAACTGGCTGCAGTGGACACATGCCATACACCTGCACATCAGTGTGCACATCACCAGCACTGTGACAGATGTGCACACTCGCCCATTACATGCCTGTCAGTCTTTGTTTACATGGCAGCAGCAATGATGCCAGAAAGTCCAGCGTGTTACAGGCATCATCACTGCAGCCATATAACCAAAGCACTCAGTGGCTGGGGTGTAACAGCTGAAGATTGTTAATTTATTTTCCATATGCCATATTTTATGTTTAACTACTGAACAATCCTCTTTATTCTGGGGCGTGGAAGGGGCGTGTCCTCTAAAAAAAAAGGGGGTGTGGTTTATGTCCGTAAAAAGTTTGGGGCGTCCGTAAATTTTGGTTCAGTTGTCCAGAAAAATTTGAAAGAAAGGTTGGCAACCCTGATCTGGAGTAGGTGATGTTGCTGTGAATTGGCTCAAGGCAGTTACAGGGAATTGTACAGCTTGTATGTCTGGGTGAATGTGGGTCCTGGGTGTGGGCTTCATGTGGTCTGGGGTTTAATGCCTCATCTTAAATGTTCTACTTATGTGGTTGTGTGGTCACATGTTTAGCGTTCGTATGCTCATTAGTGATGATCTGGCATTACAATACAGCTGCCGATTACCTGAAGGAGCAAACACTCATTCATTGAGTAAGCAGAGTCTTTCAACAGGTTTAAAAATAATTGTTTGTTGGCGACAATTGTGCCGTGTAATCATGATCTGCTGTATGGGGACGAACGATGGCATTAGCAATCACCTCTCCACACACTGAGGAGGAGATCGCTGCAGGTAAGAGCAGCAGTCTCCTTCTCTAGCGAGCCAGGTGATTCCTGGGAAGGAATGCTTCTGTATGGGAACAAGCAATAACATTAGTGATCACTGCTTCCCATACTCTGGAGGGGATCACTGCATGTAAATGTGTCTCCTCCACTGACGAGCAGACGAATGTCAGAATGCAAAGCTTCTATGGAGATAAGCTATGGCATTAGTGATCACTGCTCCCCATACAGTGGAGGGGATCACTGCATGTAAATGTGTCTCCTTCACTTTGCTTCCCTCCTGACACCGCGTGCAGAATCTCCAGGTGTAATAGGACCCTTAGTGAGAAAATGGGATTTAGGGAGCAGTGTTTGAGCAGCATGAGGTGCTATGGGGTGCAAATTGTGAAGGGTGTGGGCACCCAGTGCAGTTGTCAGGCTGTATTGTGTAGTCTGTGTGTGTGTGTGTGGGGGGGGGGTCGGGGAGATGCCATGATAGCCATGAGGTGTAGTCTGTGCTCGGGTAGGGAAGATGCTAGGATGTGTTATAGGTTGGTCTGAAGTCAGTTGTCAGTTGAAGGCAGGGATCAGCAAAAAAGCTTCAGTTTCTGATAATACAACCGGCTGCATCTGTTATGGACGGATCTGGTTGTATTATCTTTAACATAGCCAAGACGGATCCAATATTAAAACCATTGTAAGTCAGTGGGTGCCGGATTCCTTTTCTATTATGACCAGATCCGGCACCACAAGGACTGCCATACATGCGCCTAGCTTATAATGAGGCGCATGCCTCGTCATAAATTGGACCTTTCTTAAGGCAGTGGAAGGGGGAAACTAAGACTGGCGTAAATGTTTCCTACTGGGTCTTGTTTATAGAGACAGTGTAAGGTTGGGTTCACACTTTCGTTGAGCTTTCAGCTCTTCTGAATCAGAAAAAAACAGCCATTTTATTTTGAGCGTCAGTTTGTCATATACATCAGGTTTCAGTTATTTTTCACAGGAAAAAAGTACAGCGGGGAAAAAGTTTTTCCATCAAAAATGACTGCTCTCTAATGGATCTCGCCCAAACTGATGCAAACTGATCACTGCATGGAGATGTAAACTTAGCCTAACACTAAAAATGGCCTTTTTTCCCCTCACATGAAGCAGTCACAGCTCAGTTTTTTAAATTGAACTTGAAAGCTGAGCTCCTGTCACTGTGGGCAGCCCAGCTTGAGGCCCCTCCGTGGTAAAAAAAAGCGTACTGGTGGTCACAAAGGGGGTTAACATTTTATCATATGTGCCTTATGCTTCAGATATTTCGGCCCTCTACCTAACTTTGTCCTCTTTCTGTTTCCTTAGAACTTTGTCGCTGCACATGACGCCCGTTTTGCTGAGATTTGATTCATTACAGAACGCATGCAAGCTGCGGACAAGAATAGGCATCTTCTATGGGGTCCCGGCGATGTGTGTTCCGCAAATTGCGAAACACACACCGTTTGGCATCCGTGGTATTGCGGATCCGCAGTATAACAGCCGTCTGGACAGCCCCTTAAAGGGTTTCTGTCACCATGTTTCACCATATTAAACCAGATGACATTTGCAATGTGCAAATGTCACCTGATGTCTAATATGGTCTTCTTTTTAAGATCTGTGTCCCCGTTTTCTTAAAAAAACTACTTTTTGTAATATGCAAATTACCTTCACTAGGAGCAAGGGCGCCCGGCTTCCTCACTGCGCCTGCGCCGCCTTCTCTTCCGGGTGTAGTGTGACGTCATCGGCGCAGGCGCAGTGAGGGAGCCCGGCAGCCAGCTGCACTCACTGCGCCTGCGCCGAATGACGGACCCACGGCGCAGGCGCGGGATTTGCAGCGCCGACAGGGCCAGCAGCAGATAGAGCGAGCTGCCTGGCCCTGTCAATCAGCGCTGATAACGAAATATAGAAGGTGGGGAAAACGGCGCTACTAGGTGCAGGGTTACCGCCCCTTGCACCTAGTAAAGGTAATTTGCATATTACAAAAGTAGTTTTTTTTTAAGGAAACGGGGACACAGATCTTAAAAAGAAGATCATATTAGACATCAGGTGACATTTGCGCATTGCAAATGTCATCTGGCTTAATATGGTCAAACATGGTGACAGAAACCTTTTAATATGATTTCCATTGCGAGGCTTAGCCAACTTGTAGAGGATGATGTAACTCGCATGACCTTAAGTGTATACTAATTCTGTGGGGTTTTATATACTGTCAATTAAAGACAATAATGCCCCATAAGAAAAGGAATTTGATTGGACAATTGTTGTCAAAAGCCGTGTAAGGGGCCGGGTTATTATAGAAATCACTCTTAATGAGACAGGGTACTGTGAAGGTCACAAATAAGGCTAGGGCTACACGGCGACAGTTGTCGCACGACAGCCATCACAGCCGAATCCCTGAGTAGCGGGGATCCCATAGAGATGAAAGGGAGATACTATTGATATCTTTTAATGACATACAGAAACATTAAATGAAATATACCCATGCGAAGCCAGGTCCTTCTGCTAAATATATAAATATATATATATATATATATATATATATATATATATATATATATATATAGTAATTGTGATGTATCCGGTACCAAAGATTAAGGCCGGCATATTAAATGCCAGTCTTACTGAATGCCCCCTAAATTTTTGCAAATGCTTGCTATGGTGATCACAAAGGATCTCGCCGTCCCTGGAGACTCCTGCCCGGACACTGCAGCCATGGGGGAAGATTTATCAAGTCTATGTCCACTGCAGAGATGCATGCCTGGAGTTGTTGAAGGTTTCATGAATAAATGTCTTGCTTCCTCCTCCACATGCCCTGCCCTCTTTTAGGCTAGGGTGACATGTCTCGAGCGATAAAAAAGGTACAACCACACTGCGACATGTTGCGCTGCATTTTTTCTAATGATAGTCAATGGTGTTGCGCACCAACATGTTGCGACACACAAAAATCCAACTTGAATGGATTTTTTCCTGTCGCACTGCAACACTATTGACTATCATTATCTCGCACAGGGCGCGCATGTAGCCCTAGCGTTAACAATAGTATAGATTGTGGCAGAGAAGGTTCAAAAAGCTGCAAATGTTTCCTCAAAATTAGATTTACACAACAATTAGACAATACTATTCTGGGACAAGGGTTATGATAAATCTCCCCCATCGACTCTATCCTGAGCAACTCCATTAAGGTGCTTTCAGGTATACTGGAAGTTTACGCCACAGACAAATCGACGGCAGAATGTGGATGCCAAATGTGGAATTCAGTGTTAAATGTGGAATCCACATTACATTTCACTAAACCCTGCATGTAGGACACAGCAGACTTATATGGATTTGTTTGTAAGATAAAATTGGAAGGGGCCATTAAGCTCATTGCATAATACCTCCATCTAACAACTCTGCAAGTTATATTGCTGACTATACAGGAGGACTTCCTACTAACAACTCCATTCTAGCTAATTCTATAGTGAACAAGCTAGATTACTGACTCCAGGAGGAGGACCTCTTTCTAACATCTCCATTCTAATATATTACTGACTGCAGAGAAAGGACCATGTAGCAATGTAACCTGCAGAGTTGTTAGAAGGTGGTCTTCCTACCGGAGTCGGTAATCTAGCCTGTTCACTATAGAATCAGCTAGAATGGAGTTGTTAGAAGGAAGTCCTCCTGTATAGTCAGCAATGTAACCTGCAGCCAGTGGCGTACATAGAGAAGTAAGGGGCCCCCTCACAGGACAGAAGGGTTTCTGCCTAAACCCCTTTCAATGACCCTTGGGCCATTTTTCCACTGCCTCATTTGCTAAAAGTTGTTTCTTTAGAGGGTAGAGTCATAACGAAGTTTTCAACCCCAGTAGACCAGGAGAAGATCCCAACTGGACCCCCTCTTGCCCTGGGTCCCATAGCAGTCGCATGGTCTGCAGCTATGGTAGTTACAACCCTGCCTGCAGCATGGTTAGAAGGAGGTCCTCCTCCTTCTAACAACTTAGCCTAGCCTGTTCTATACAGAGCAAGCTAGAATGGAGTTGTTAGAAGTAGGTCCTCCTATATAGTCAGTAATATGAGCTGCACAGTTGTTAGAAGAGGGGCTCCTCCTGAAGTCAGTAAGCTAGCCTGTTCACTATAGAATCCACTAGAATAGAGTTGCTAGAAGGAGGTCCTCCTGTATAGTCATAGTGCCGTAATTGCAAATATAATATAACAGCTATAAATATATATAAATAAAGACTATACAAGTTTTTTTTATAAAATTGGTTGCTGTCCTTTATTAAGGGTTACATGAATATAAATAATCATAAAGCCAATTTATTAAAATAACTCCACATTAAACCAAAAAAATTGTCCATCCAGAAGGTCCATGTCCCCCCAGCGAATCTTCCTTCTGTCTAATCCAGAACCGTGACGAAGCAAATAAGAAAAGATGGGGCAGGGCAATTGCTTAGGCCCTGAAAGGAAAAATATTAATGCAAAACTAAATTAGGCTAGATGTATAATTTAAAACTATCAGATTCCCAGCAGCCTATTCTTTTGATAATAGATTAATACAAACCGCTTCAATAGCAGCGCCTATCCTGAATGAGTGAGAAGAAAAATGTTCATTGCCTAAATTCAGCAGCTACAAACATTTCTTAAAAACAAAATTGAATTGAAATCTAGAAACAGAGCTGTCATCAGCATGTATGAAGAAAGAACTTAAAACTGCAGGACAAACAGGAGAATAAAACTCAAAGGCCTGAACTGGATAAACAACAGAACCACAAAAATCACCCAACCTAACCCGATTACCTCTACCTAACTGATCAATCGTCGATCTCCTAATGAAAATTAACACAAAACGAACATCACTATACAACTATGAAGCCAAAGAACCCCTGTTGTGTGCCATTAGTTCTCCTATGCAAAATTTCCCCAAAAATGTCCAAGAAAAATCAGACGAAACAAAATGAACTCATATACCGAAAAAACAAAGACAGTGTTCCCCAACTCCAGTCCTCAAGGAGAATAACCCACAGAATGAATACCTGTGTCCTGATGCACTGACACTAATTATATCACCTGCTCAATACTAAGGAAATCCTAAAAACCTGACCATTAGGTGGGCCCTGAGGACTGGAGTTGAGGAACCCTGCTCTAAGACACCAATTGATTGCCCGAACAGCTCAACTGTGATTGGACGACGGTGATCCATATCCCAAACACTTCTGTTAAGACTTTTTAAAAATTGTTTCACTGGAAAAAATGAAATCAAAGAAGGAAAACCGGCCCGCTTAAAGAAAAAGGAAATACCCACAACCTGCTGATTAATAGAAGAAAAACCCAAACCATGTCACTAGCCAAACTGAACCTAAGAATACCACTCAAATCCTGGTCAAAAATATCAAACCCTTTAGAATCACAAAAACAACACCACTGAAGCCAAGCAGAAGCATAGTTTTTAAAAGTAGGAGCCAAAGAATGTTGTATGTGCTTACTCAATTAAAATTCTTTGTATTCTTAATTCAGGAAACCGTTTTACTAGAATTATGAATTTCCTTTATTATTATTTTTATAAAAATATTAAAATAATAATAATAATAAAGGAAATTCATAATTCTAGTAAAACAGTTTCCTGAATTAAGAATGCAAAGAATTTAATAAGTAACCTGAAGAACAGGAGAACTTCTCTGAACGCTTCCGAGAGCGCGGAGCACCCCGAGAGGAAATGATGTTACCATAGAGATGGGTAGTAACACACTGGCAGCCATGTTTAATGAGGGCAAGGAAAACTATTGTCCTCTAAGTGTAACGATCCTGAAGTATCTAGCAACCTCTATTGGTCTTGCACATCACAACACACTGGTTAATTTGAACCAATTAGCGCCATTTATTGTCTTCTACGTGTAATGATTTCAACTGCCTAGTTTTACACCTTGAACATAACATTTTGTTGCAGAGTACCGTCATCCCTGATATTCCACTGCCTAGCGCCATCTAACGGCTTTCCTTTTTGCACCAATTACAGTGATCTGTACCCACGCATAGGATTCAGCCTGTTCCCTCCAGATTGGAGAACCGGGTTAACGGCTGAATCCCGAACCGGTGCGACTGCAGGAGATGGGCGTTACCATTGTGGAAGCGCTCATCTCCTGCTTTTCCTGCCCGCGCTGCACTAGCCTGACCTCGTACAGCGTCAGGACGTAGTGCACGCACTCTGACCTGACACTGCACGCAGTCAGATGACAGTGCAGCGCGGGCAGAGAAGACAGAGGAGCGCCGGACCCAGAGCGGAGCCGCGGCGCAGGAGAGGTAAGAGAGTTTTTTAAATTTTATTCTGATGGGAGCACAGTGGGCTGATCTGAGGTCTAATGGGGGCACAGTGTATTGTATTTGTTCCAGTTTTGTTTTTTTTACTTTAAAATAAGATATGTGCAGTGTGCATAGGGATTTGTTCATAGTTTTTTTTTATAGTCCAACGGTCTGAGGGACAGTGAACTGGGGGGCATTGCTGGCATATGGGGACCACTATGGGGGCATCTACTTGGGGCATTGCTGGCACATCATGGGGGTATTACTGGCACATTATGGGGAACACTGGGGCATCTTCTGGGGGCATTTATACTGGCATGTCATAGGGGACACTTAGGGGTCATCTTAAACTGGCACATTATGGGCACACTATGGTATTGGAGAGGGGAAGAACACTATGGGGGCATATTATATAGGCACATTATGAGGACAGTAAGAAGGGACATTTATACTGGCACATTCTGGGGGACACTATGGGGGAATCTTGTACTGGCACATTATGGGGGCACTGTCGGGAACAGGAGAGGAGCACTATGTGGGCATTTACTAGGGGCATTATATACTTGCACACATTATAGGGGCACTATGGGGACATTAGCTCAACTGGGGGCACTAAGGGGGATTTTTTATGTGTACTGGCACACATTATAAGGGACATTCTTTGTACTGGTGCTCATTTTACATATTGAAGGTGGCAGGATGATGGAAAAGTAGGAACCTAAGATGTCTTTTCATCAAACTGCAGAGACAAGAGATGGGTGAAAAATCATCATGGCGCCTGGTCTGAAAGGAGAAGATGACAAAAAGAGAACGTCTACAGAATGAGGAGAAGTCACTGGATGTAAGAGGTATGGGGTGCTGTATGTTGGATAGCACTGAAAATAATGTGTATGTAAATATGTCTGTAGTGCTAGGTACAACGCTGACAGCGGCACATGAAGGGTTAATGTGCTGGCATTTCTGTTTTCACAGATGCCAGCGCATACAGCTGGCAAGGACTTAAAATCTATGTGTATTTTACAGAAAAATAAATATAGTAATTCTACTACAACACCTCTTCTTATTGCTCAATCTGTTATTTACTATCCATAAAATAAAACCAACCACTCAGCTTGTGACCTCTTCCTCCACCTTCTCCATGACAGAGAAGGAGAACGATCATCAATAGCAATCAGCAGCTGCAATGAAGCAGGACTGAGAGCTCTCTTCACGCTCAGGAGAGATCACTACAGCTCCTCCTCATGGTTGGTGAGCTCAGACACTTTAGAGCACATTTCCAAAGTATAAAAACTATAGAAATGATCCCTGAAAGTATAGTCTTAACCTGCTACCTGCTGCAATGACCGCCCCAGGGAGAGGTCCCTGCCTGTAACATTAGGGAGACCTTCACACAACCAGACACACAGTGAGTCCTGTAACCACTGATGTGCTGTGGACGGGGAGAAGCAGCACTCCTCTGGAAATACAAGCTTTATACTTCTACAAAAGCTGAGAGACCTAATACCCACAATACAACTGCTCTCCTATCTGAATTAGCATGTGAGAGTTCAGGCAGCCAATAGGAAACAAGTTCAGCTCTGTTGCTCCACCTACTCACTGGAGTGATGTGATGAGTGAAAGGCGTGCAGGCAGCACCCACCCCCACCCGCATTTCCTGTTACTGCTTCACCTGTATAGGAGACACAGCAGGACATGTGGAGAGCCATACAGGACACGTCAGGGAGCAGAGCACATAACGCTTCTCTGCATCTGCCACTAACATTTAATAAAGCTTGTCTACTATTCAGGAGTTCTTTTATTCTGCAGATTTTTTTTATATTGAAAATAGCTTTATTTACAATTGGTCATCAGAACACAAACATGCAGCTTTTTTTTTTTTTTTAACTTGTATATAGCTTTATTGACAGTCGTCAGAACACAAACACAGTATACTGCAGCGCAGGCTAGAACATAGTACATGCTTACTTTGTAGTGCAGGGGAGCAATATAAAGCACAGGCACAGATCCTATACCATACATTACACACCGCTGAACTCGCTGGTCCACATCTACTGCAGTCAGATGAGCCAAACCTATTACAATGGGTTAGGTTTCTTTCACTCTAGCACTAAAATCTTCAGGCAGAGGAACAGCCTGTCTGAGTTCATCATATCCGGCATAGCTGGCATAGCCAATGGGGATCCAGCCTGTTTGCAACATTAGTTCCAGGTTCCAGTCTGACATAAACTGCTGCTTACAGAGGTATTTGTCTGGCCAAATCCTTGTACTAATACTGGAAAAAGTCCAGATTAGTATAGTCAATGGTGCCTGGTGGTGCATCGGCCCTTTCAGGGTAGATAACAATGAACTCCCGTAGGCTGTTCCTCTGCCAGAACAGTTGCCGGAAGATTTTAGCGCTAGTGTGAAACTGAAACTAGCCTTACAATGGTGGCCTACCCACAGGACAGTGACGGCATACAGGGGACAGGGTGGTAGTATAACCAAGGGTGTCCATTTTGTTGGAAGAAATCTCCTAGTTAGTAATAGTAGTAGTAATGGTACATATAGTGGCATCTGCTGGCTCTATGGCTTTAGCTTTTGCCACTGAAATGTAGGGAAAATTCTTGAGAAATGCAATTAATGTGACATTTACCTGTTACCAGAAATAAGCTCATGATATGAAATTAAAGGGGTTATCCAAGTTTTTTTTAATGACCTATTCTCAGGGTAGGTCATCAATATCAGATCGGCAGGGGTCCGACAACCCCCCCCCCCCCCCCCCCCATCAGGTGGTTAATGAGAAGGCGCGTGCCATGCCACCACAACCTTCTCTTTATTGTTTACCTGCTCTCTATTGCAACCGCACAAGTGAGCAGGTGTAACTAAAAAAAGCTGCCAGACACCTGCCGATCTGATAGGTCATCAATTTAAAAAAAACTTGGAAACCCTTTTAATCACAAATGCATTTCCCTTGTATTTCTACAGTGAGCTGACTGCAGTAAACAGAAAACCATCATTTTAATTGAATTTCTCAAGAATTTTCCCTACATTTTAGTGGCAAAGTTAAATCCATGTCCAGCAGGCACAGGCAAACTGGTCACTGCCTGAGAGCCAAAAACAAGAGGGGGCCCACAGACCCCATCATGCTTCATGCCCATTGTTGTATTGCAGCTCCAAACTATTTCTTAGTTGCTTAGAGCCACAATACACCGTTCATACACTTCTGTGGGACATTAATGTACCTGCAGTCCTATGTAACACCACAGATAACTCAGTGATAACTCTCTGAGTACAGATAATGTGGTAGATGTCACTTTCAGTCCTATGGATGTAACGCCACAGAACACACAGTGATAGCTCTCGGAGTACAGATAATGTAGTACATGTGACCTGCAGTCCTATGTAAAAACACTGATAACAGAGATAACTCTCTAAATATAGACAATATACGTTAACTGCAGTCTTATGTAACATCACCCTGTGCTCTTCATTCTCTGGGTCAGTACAATTACAGCGATACCACATATGTATAGGATTTTTTTGTGTCTCAATACTTAAAGGGGTTGTCTCACTTCAGGAAATAGCATTTATCATGTAGAGAAAGTTAATACAAGGCACTTACTAATGTATTCTGATTACCTATATTGCTTCCTTTGCTGGCTGGATTCATTTTTCCATCACATTATACACTGCTCATTTCCATGGTTATGGCCACCCTGCAATCCAGCAGCGGTGGTCGTGCTCGCACACTATAGGAAAGAGAACTATCCTATGTGCGCTCCCACGGTCCCAGCCACCAGAAAGGCTGCTGCATTTTCCTAGAGTGTGCAAGCACGACCACCGCTGCTGGATTGCAGGATGGTCGTAACCATGGAAACGAGCAGTATATAATGTGTTGGAAAAATGAGTCCAGACAGCAAAGGAAGCAATATGGATAATAACAATACATTAGTAAGTGCCTTGTATTAACTTTCTCTACATGATAAATGCCACTTACTGAAGTGAGACAACCCCTTTAAAAAAAATAAATACATATTCTGACCCCCCATAACTTTTTTTTTTATAGTTATGTCTAGTGAGTATTTTTTGCAGGACGACCTGTATTTTATATTGATAACATTTTGGAGTGTGTATGACTTTTTGATCACATTTTATAAAAATGTTTTGGGTAAGTGAAGCAATGAAAGAATGGTGAATTGGCCATTTTGATTTCCGTTGCGCCATTCGCTGTATGGGGTAAATATTTTTATATTTTAATAGTATGGGAATTTACCTATGCGGCAATACCCATGATGTTTATATTTTTGATTGTTAATGTATTTATTTTTTTATTCTAGGGAAAGGAGGGTGATTTAAATTTTTAGATTCTCTATGAGGTTACAATATTGACTAGTATAAGCGGTTATTCTATGTTGGCCTGCCACCTGCCAGCAAACATAGGAACTGCAGCTCTAATAAGCTGGGACTCTTCAGAGAGACTCAGCGTATTAGAATGAACGACCAGGTTCCCCGATCGCTGCATGGGAGAGCTGGTGGAGGGCGCTTCCAGGTTTTTTGCAGTTTAGATGCCATGATTGTGCTTGACCACAGCATCTAAAGGGTTAAATGCCTGCAATCAGCATTATTGCCAGTTGCAGATATTAGCTGCAGGCCTGTGCAGTTTAAAACAGCAGAGACCCATGTATGCCATATTTAAAGACGCTTCCAGCACTTTACATGCACGGCGCTGGGGGCATAAGGGTTAAAATATAAAAATATTTATCTCATACAACGAACAGCATAATGGAGAAAAAAATCAAAATGGCCGCTTAATTACCCAAACAAAAACTGAATAAAAAGAGATCAAAATATGCACACCCCAAAAGGGTATCAGTAAAAACGACATATCCCGAAAAATGCTTTACTCTGTGAACATAAATATGAAAACGTTATGGGGTTCAGAATATAGCAATAAAAATAAAATACATTTTTACAATTTTTTTTCAGTATCAAAAGTATAAAAATAGGCATTGTCGTAATTGTACTGATCTAGTGAATGAAGAAAACAGGTGAGTTTTACCAGATAGGGAATGCTGTAAAAATAAAACCCCAAAACTTCTGACAGATTTTTTTTTTCCAATTCCACCACATTTTGAATTTATTTCCAGCTTTTCATGACATTGTAAGCAACAGTAAATGGAGTATAGAACTTGTCCTGCAAAAATCAAGCCGTCTTATGGCTTTGTGAACGGAAAAATAACAAAGTTATGGCATCAGGAAGGCAGGGAGTAAGGAACAAAAATTCTTCTAGGGCTGAAAGGGTTAATCAGAAGCACATCAATTTATGTCCATTGTACAACCTAGGTATTTTGCTGCAATGGTTGAAACGCAGAGGAGTTGCCCACTACCATTCCACCATAAACACCATTCAATTTCAAATGGTTATTGCACAAACCTTCATCTTCTATTAACCATAGAATAAAACCAACCACTCAGCTTGTGACCTCTCCCTCCACCTTCTCCATGACAGAGAAGGAGAACGATCATCAATAGCAATCAGCAACTGCAATGAAGCAGGACTGAGAGCTCTCTTCACGCTCAGGAGAGATCACTACAGCTCCTCCTCATGGTTGGTGAGCTCAGACACTTTAGAGCACATTTCCAAAGTATAAAAACTATAGAAATGATCCCTGAAAGTATAGTCTTAACCAGCTACCTGCTGCAATGACCGCCTGGGCTGGAGATGATCCTCCTTTACATTATAGTGACATCCTGTAAGGTCTGTGTGCCTCACATCTATACAAGACACAGGCCTAGTATCATGGGAGGTAAAACCTGCCAAAATGGAAATTAAATTATAATTAACACATTTTAACATTTTAATTTAATCTAAAGTCTGTAAAATGCATGCCAATATTAAAAAGAAAATTCAATTCCTCCATTTGAATTTTCTTTTCCAACTCCAACACCAAGCAGAAGCTGAAAATGTTAGATTGAGATTTCAATTTCATCTCTTGTAGGCATTTTCCCTGCCAAAAATCAAATGAAAAAGAAAACTCATTTGAATTTTCATTTTAACATTGTGATAACATTCAAATTTATTTAAATGAGCTGTAGTGGGTGTGGTGCAGCCTGCAAAATGCTGTTTAATTCCTGACTGAGCAGTCAGTGACTCTGTATGTCTACTAGAGGGCGCTGTGCTTCTCCACTTTTCCACCAGCTAACACACAGCTGCTGATCAGATCAAGTTTACTTCTTACTTTCGGCCTTTTGGCTAAGGCTACTTTCACACTAGCCTTAGTACGGATCCGGCGGGTGAAGGGACCCGCCGGATCCGTACTGAGTAATACAACCTTGTGGATCCGTAATTCCGGATCCGGTTGTATTAGCTTTTAAACGGATCCGGAATAACCTCTATTGAAAGTCAATGGAGGACGGATCCGTTTACAAGTGTGTCCACACCAAACGGATCCGTCCCCATTGACTTGCATTGGGGGTCATTCCGGATCCGTTTAGGTGCGGATGCCTGGACCGGAGAGCAAACCGCAGCATGTTGCGGTTTGCTCTCCGGTCTGAAGACTGAACGGAATGCTTTCAGGAGCATTCCGTTGTCTTCAGTTCAGTTTTGTCCCCATTGACAATGAATGGGGACAAAACTGAAGCGTTTTATTCCGGTATTGAGCCCCTATGACGGAGCTCAATACCGGAATATATAAACGCTAGTGTGAAACTAGCCTAAGATCAAGTGTAGTATCTGTTCTTATCAGTTCTGGCAGTAAGGTCCTGGGCTGCCAGTCTGTAGAATGGAGAGGCACGAGGAGTCTCCTTGGTGGATGGCCGGCGCCTTCGGGCCCCGGGCTATGGGACCAGGAGGCATACGGATCTTATGCCGGAGGGCTGGGTAGTTTGAAAGCCCGAGGTGCAGAAGTGCCCCAGGAGTGGTGACCCTGGGGTGCCTGAACTCACTGGGGGTGGGATCCCACTGAGCTTCACGGCACATTTGCACAGCACTTACTTTTGAGCGCACACACCTCTCTTTGCCCGGTTCGGCTTGCCCGGACTGAACAAAAGAGGAATTTTTTTATTCCCGGCCGAATGACCGGGCCTTATTTTGGGCACTCATTCACTTTATTTATTTTTTATGTCACTGTGTGTTCACTTTCCACGTTGTGTGTCACAAGATTTTCAAGGGTTACGGCGCCCTAACGGGTACCCCCCTTGAGGTCTAGGGGGAGTGTGTGTGGCCATCCCGGTTCCGCACTCCCCTGCAAACCCCATGGTCTCCCCTCTCGGGGGGAGACCAGCCTGTTGTTGAGCTCCGTGCTGACTCACCCGGGGTGGCGCCTGGGAGAGAAAGCCGGAGCACAGACCGTACCGTACAGTACCCTTGGCTTCGGCTGAGGGTTGCCCATTTGGGTGTACACCCGGCTTCGGCTGGGAGTCACCATTTTGTCCGAGTCCCTTGCAGGTGCCTTCTGGCCCGGAGGGATGAGGAAGGTTCTGGGGGGCCCTTCTTCTTTGGAAGAGGGCCTGCGATGGACCGTAGCCTTGGGCACGTTTTTGGGTGGCACGCTGCACGATTTTGTTGCACTTGGTTTTTGTAAGCACGCTCCTCGGGCTTTTAAAAAAAAAAAATTCCAATAGATGGCGCTGTGACAGTGAAATGTTAATACTGTGCTCAATGCATTGGATAAGGTTATGAGTCTAATAGACAGCGCCCTCTTTTTGAGGAGTGAATTATATTAGGATTATAATTATATCATCAACTCTACTGCCCTGTTAACCCCCTAGATGCTGTGGTGCCTAATCACCCACAGCATCTATGGGGTTAATCCGCTCTGTCATACTTGAGTGAGGACGTGGTGGATGTTGCTCCAGGAAAGTGGCAAGAAGCTTAAAAAGTCACAAATTATGGTACACATATGGAGTGCACCACAATCCGTGACTTTTTTACATCAGTATAGTGTCCAAACACAATCACGGAAAAAAACATGGTCTAAAATGGCAGAGAAGTGCTCAAACCCCATATGTTGTAGTGCATATCAAACCGGGGGAGCAATTCCTGCACATGTGATCCGTTGCTAACAGCAATCCCCAGCAAAAATGCATACAATGGAGGATGCCTGCAGCAGACCACATGTACCACAAAACCATCCTATACAAGGTAACCAATTGTGCAGATGTGACAAACTATATAATCAAACAATCACTGATAGAGGTGCGCTGCGGCGGTAATGCAATTGATAATATATGGCTAAACCCTCACGCTGATGTTAAAATGAGACATTTGCCAATATATTCTTATATCAAGAACATACCGGAGCCCGAGCACCGCGTCAAGGTATCTCAGAATGGCACGGGACCTAACGCTAACCTACCTATGTTCTTGATATAAGAATATATTGCCAAAAGTCTCATTTTAACATCAGCGTTAGGGTTTAGCCATATATTGTCAATTGCATTTACCATCGCAGTGCACCTTTTTCCGTGATTTGTTTCATCTGTATAGTGGCATAAAACTATTACTAAATGTCTGTGTGACCAAAAATCAGGGTGCAGAAATGCAGAGCATCCTTGGCATCAATGTGCTGATTGATGGGTTCAGACCCCCATGATCAGTACTGATGGCCTACAATAGTGCTCAGCAACCTTCGGCCAGGGGTATAACTATAGGAGGTGCAGAGGTAGCAGTAGCTAACAGGCCCAGGAGCCTGAGGGAGTCTAAAGACTCCTGTGTCGCTGAAGAACACAGCCAAGTCACTCCTCTGGCTGAAGAGAAGTGGTTAGGTCAAAAATATGGCATGGGGGATAGGTTTTGCCATTTCAATTTTGGCCTCCGGCACCGCAAAGGCTATGTGCTTCCCTGCACCCTGGTCACAAAGCACTGAAGGAAGGGGGGGTCCAAGCTTAACTCTTGTACCAGGGCCCATGAGCCTTTAGATACGCCACTGCCTTCGGGACATCAGCTGCTGTGAAACTACAACTCCCAGCATGCACATTTACTCAGCTGTTCTTGTAGCTCCCATAGATGTGAAAGGAGGATTCTGGGAGTTGTAGTTTCAGAACAGTTGGGGCTCCGGAGGTTGTTGATCCCCAGCCTATGATATTGATATATGGCAGCGCACAATACAGGTCTGTGTGGTGCAGCCTTCATGTGTGTGAGGTCCTGAAAAAAAGAAGGAGGGAGGGTCCGTCATTTTGCAAATCAGTCACTGAATTAAAATCCACACCACAGTGCAATTTGTGCAGGGGCTCTTGTTCATAACATGTGCCTGAGACCCCTTAAAATCATGTCCACTTTGCTGGCAGGTAAACTCTGTGGACCTGCCACCATATATTTGTGTGCAGCAAATCTACAGCGTTTATGTCTGATGTGATATGTTGTACACTAATATTTCCATATATCTATAGGGTGGGCACTAGGCACCCCAGTCCGACACTGGCCCCAAGTGAATTCACCTGGTTTCTGCAGCTCCTGCACTCTATTGTATCTGCATCCACTGGACGCAAATACAATTGAGCATCCAGCAGCGCCAGCGGTAGAAGGGAACTATTGGTTCCCTGTCCCTCCATTCTGGACCCTTCTCTGTGACGTAGATGATGTCATTGCGCCGCCTGCGACGTTACACCAGAGCAGACCTGCCAGAAGAGGCCTGTCTGCATCGCTGCATGATACTGACCCTAATATTAATCATAACACTAAGGGCTCATACACACTATCGTATGTATTTTGCGGTCTGCAAAAAACGGATCCGCCAAAAAAGTATGGACGACGTTCTTGTGCATTCCGTATTTTGCGGAACGGAACAGCTGGCCCCTAATAGAACAGTACTATCCTTGTCCGTAATGCGGCCAATAATAGGACATGTTCTATCCCTTTGCGGAACAAACATACGGAAACAAGTTACGGAGTAACTTCTGGGGTTTTTTGTGCACCCATTGAAATGAATAGTTCCCCCTACGGTCCACACAAAAAAAACAGAATGGACTCAGAAAGAAAATATGTTCATGTGCATGAGCCCTAAAACTGACCATAACCTTAATACCGACCAAACCCTGACAATTAAGGGCTTATGCACACGAGTAGATTTTCTTTCCGTGTTCGGCAAGGAAGTCAGCTACGCTATAGCTGAGTTCCTTGCTGAAGGTTGCTGAGCGCTATTGTAGGCCATCAATACGGATCATGGGGGTCTGAACTCCACCCCACCAATCAGCACAGACACAGTGGAGAACATTTACTAATCATTTTATGCCACCGATTATGACACATGACATATATGTACCATAATTTGCGACTTTTTAAGCTTCTTGACACTTTTCTGGAGCAATGTGCACCACATCCACGCTCAAGTATGGCAGAGTGGATTAGCCTTATAGATGCTGTGACTGATTAGGCACCACGGCATCTAAGGGGTTAACAGGGAAGCAGAGTTCATGATGTAATCATAATCATAGTATAATTCACTTCTATTAGACTCATAACCTTATCCAATGCATTGAGCACAGTACTTAGCTTTTACTGTCACAGCGCCATCTATTGGAATAGTAAACTTGATCTGATCAGCAGCTGTGTGTTATCTGGTGGAAAAGTGGAGAAGCACAGCGCCCTCTAGTAGACATACAGAGTCACTGACTGCTCAGTCAGGAATTAACATTTTGCATGCTGCACCACATCCACTACTGCTCATTTAAATCAATTTGAGTGTTATTATACTAGATATAGCAGACGACCTTGAAAACAGGTCAAGAAGAAGCAATCTCCGTACAATCGGCTTGCTGGAAAACATTACACATAGTCGTTTGGTGAAAATCTGCTCCACCGACTTACCTCAAGTGCTAGACCTTTGCTATGCTTTTAAGGGTTCATGCACATGAACGTGTGCGTTCAGTGCCCGTGCTGTGGACCTTAATTTGCGGTCCACAACGCACGGGCACTGATAGTGGGGCTGCTGCATTCGGATTGCAGGCCCATTCATTTGAATGGGGTCTGCAATCCATATCCGACAGTCCGCACTGCAAAAAAGTAGTGCATGCGCTACTTTTCTGCAATGCGGATGCACGGCCAGAAACCACGGAAGCATTCCGATCCGTGCCTCTGCTCCGCATCTCCGTGGTGTGGGCTGCACACGGCCGGTGCCCATGTATTGTGGACCTGGCATATGTGGGCCGTAATACGGCCACGGGCCGGCACCGGTCGTGTGCATGAGCCTTAAGGAAAAGAGGGCTCATTGAGTGGAGCCACAAAGCAATGCACCACCAGTTAGAGGTCCAATCCATCCCCACCCGGTGATAGTGAAGAATTTTGACTGTGCAGAAAAGGCCACTGTATTGCAAGCTTTCAAATAAACTAAGGCCCCTACCAAGTTGAGAGACAACAAAGTTCTGATATTTGGAGATATTCTGATATTTACTCTGCTCGTTGGCACAGAAGTAGATTAGATTTTTCCTGCAATACCCAGCTCCACTGATAGTATTCCACAAAGACAGTGGTACTGAACCTTTCAATACCCCAGAAGAGGCCATTCAGCTTGTTAATGTGCTTGAAAGTGCAGGCAGCATCCTTGTCTTGGGGCAAACTTATGAGAATCTGGACTCTCTGACAACAGGGAAGTCATTCACATAGGCTTTATTGCATATAAGAACTTTATTTTCTGGGTTAACAGCAAGGGCACGTTATCATTGTTATACTTAGGTAGGAGATAATCCTCTCTTTTTTGAACAGCAGTATCTAAGCAGGGTTGCTAATCATAATCTTCATCATTCATAATCATTTTCCAATTTTGTTGTAAAAAAGTTGTCTGTCTGTGATTTTGGGATAAATTGTCCAGAAAAAAAAATCTGGTTGGCAACCCTGTATCAGGAATGGTAGACCCCGCACCTGAGCACTGCTTCGCTGGGCCGGGGCATGCACTGCTGGTTTCATGCCGTTCGCCGGCACATGCGCACTAGTTGAATCAATGCCATGCCCACAATGAGCATCGCAGTGTGCATGCCCCAGCCTGGCGAAGTAGTGTGCAGGCGCGGGATCTCGGCTGGACCTAGGGATGATACAAGGGAATAGGAGTTTGGGCAAAGGAGGAAGCTGGGGAGGAGTAACCATGAAAGAAGGCAGAGCAGCCTGGGCTCCTACACGCTGAACACCGCCCCTGGGCACTTGAGAGTGCTCATTTACATATAAATTGAACATTGTTTTTTCTGCTTTTGCAAGTGTAAAGAAAATAACAAAGGTAGCAGGGGCGTACATAGAAATCATGGGGCCCCATAGCAAAACTCAGAATTGGGCCTCCCTCCCCCTTGCAATAAAAATAGAATTATTATAGCTGATCAGTTGGGGTGTGGGGTTTAAGCTTCACCCAGACGACCGTAAGTGTTTTGTGGTCCGCAAAGTTCTACAATTTGCGGACTGCACATGACCAGCGCTATATAGAGAACGCCTATTCTTGTCCGCGGTTGCGGACAAGTAGGAGATGCTCTATATTTTTTTTTGCAGTGCTGCAGAACGGAACAACTGATGCACGGAACACATGGTGTGCTGTCGGCATCTTTTGCGGCCCCATTGAAATGAATGGGTCCCCATCTGTTCCAAAATCCATTTATACAGTCGTGTGAATGCACCTTTAATCTGATATTGATGAGGAAAAAAGCTTGTGAAGTGTTTTTTGTGAGTTTTTTTTTTTTTACTTTTAATAAAATTGTATGTACTGCATTTTTTGCTTTATAAGACGCACTTTTTTCCCCCAAAAGTAGGGGGAAAATTGCAGTGCGTCTTATAAAGTGTCCCCATGTGCCAGTAACAAATGCCCCAAGTGCCCCCATGTGCCAGTAAAAATGCCCCCAGTGCCCCCATATGCCAGTAAGAAATGCCCCCAGTGCCAGTAAAAATGCCCCCATTGTCAGTAAGAATGCCCCCAGTGCTCCCGTGCCATTAAGAAATGCCCCCAAGTGCCAGTAAGAAATGCCCCCAGTGCCAGTAAGAAATGCCCCCCAATGCCCCCATGTGCCAGTAACAAATGCCCCCAGTGCCCCCATGTGCCAGTAACAAATGCCCCCAGTGCCTCCATGTGCCAGTAAGAAATCCCCCCCAGTGCCAGTAAGAAATGCCCCCCTGTGCCAGTAAGAAATGCCCCCCAGTGTCCCCATGTGCCAGTAACAAATGCAAATGCCCCCAGTGCCAGTAACAAATGCACCCATGTGCCAGTAACAAATGCAAATGCCCCCAGTGCCAGTAACAAATGCCCCCATGTGCCAGTAACAAATGCCCCCAGTGCCCCATGTGCCAGTAACAAATGCCCCTAGTGCCCCCAATAGAGCTCCGGTCCGTGATTGCAACAATAAAAAAAATAAACACTAATACTTACCTCCATGGAGCTGGCAGCGATGCGATGCAGGCCTCTTCCGGCCTGTGTCCCGCGCTGTCGTCATTGCGCAGCCTGAGCCGACCTCTGATAGGCTGTAGGCCTAGTGCAATACATGGCGATACAGAACTTTATTTTCTGGGTTAACAGCAAGGGCACTTTATCATTGTTATACTTAGGTAGGAGATAATCCTCTCCACCTTAGGTAGGCGATACAGATGACTATGGAGAGAGAGAGAGAGCATATTACAGGCCAATTTAACTTAAGGTCAGAGACTCATGCATATTCAGTCTATATTGGATGCTACAGGACTCAAGACCTCTGTTGAGATAGCACGTATTCACCTCACTTATTTAGGGAAAAGATAGGAAGGTCTCAGTCATCTCTCTATTCATTAAACTATACCCCCTAATACATAAAATCACACAGGAATTAGAGAGATGGATGCCTTTGAATCTGTCAGGCAGAGACCATCCTATAAAAATGATCAGCTTTGAGTGGCTGTAATTTCTATTGCAAACCATTTTGCTATTGATCAAATACAAAGATATCCAAAAATTGCATTTATTTGGCAGTAAAAGACACCTCATAGCATATAATCTCCAGAAAGTAAGGATGGCAGTTATTAGTGAACAGTGGAAAGATATTCATATCTGCATTATTCGCAGGGCACCATTTGTCTTTGATCTTTGTCTTTCAAAGATGCACCAGCCTATTACTTGAGAAGTTGCCTCCAAATGTGGGTTCATAAAGGCTCCTCTCTAGCGTTGTCTCTGAGATTGTCCCAAGATGCAGCCTCTTTTGGACAAAATCCACCAATTCATTTTTCACATCCAGAGACAGAACATCCCTTTGACTCCCCAGGGTTACATATTCCATCACATACTCAATAACCCAAATAATACGCAGTCAACTACTTGTTAAGGGTATACACATTTTGTTGCCAGTTTGGAAAAATGTCTGTTACGCCATTAGCTGGAAGAGAAAGTACCCACTTGGGAGGAAGTCATAGCTACGATGAAACATCTAATGATGTTGGAGAAATTAGAAAAGGAGAGGCATAAGGAACACAAGACTGTAGCTTTTTTCAAAAAGTGTAAGCTTTTTATAGCCCATTCCTTCAGAAGAGACGAGACTGCTTCCATTATGGTGCTAACATGGTCCAAGTTAGAAGATTTTAGGGTATCTCTAGGGTCACTTAGACACCTTCCTTGAATGGTTATGCTCTCTACAGTCATAAAATGTTTCACTGGGGCATGTTGTTTCTTTTGTTTTGCATGGGGTCTTTATGTTCAAAGACTTACTTTGAGGAGGGGGGATAACAAAAAACAGAGGAACTAGAGGAGAAAACTGTGTTGTAAGATGCATTGTATTACATTAATCTGGTTATAAAAATAAAAACAAAAAATAGATTTGCAGCTTGATAGGGTTTATCATGCTGATAAAACGATACCTTGATTATATCTGTCCATTACCCCATTGCCGAGAAAAAAAATAACACTTTTTTCTTGATATGAAAATTACCTCTTTGGAACACCAAGGGGCCAGCCAGAGCCCACAGATGACTAGTTTGTTTACATTCATTAAACTTTTGTCCTTCCCCTGCCCCTGGATTGACAGGGTTATACAACTCAGTTAGCCCTGTCTTTCTAACCCTGTGCTATGCCTTCCAGTCTTGGCGCTTGCACACTGCATCTGCTGCTACTCTCCAGGCAGAGCAGATTCCAAATGAACATGTGCCAAGACTTGGAGACGAAGCACAGGTACGAGGTACAAGTTTTGGCGCTTGCTCAGTTAGAATCTGTGTCGCTTGGTGAGCAGCGGCAGCTGTGCTAGCGCCGAGACCAGAAAACATGGTGCTGGCACAAGAAGACAGGTGTAGACAAGGTGTCTAGCTCTGTCAATCCAGGGGAGGGTTGGGACTAAAGCTGATGGGGTGTAAACAAACTGCTGCTCCAAGGGCTCTGGTTGGCCTAATGCTCCAGGAAGTTAATTTGCATATAAATAAAGATGCTGCTTTCTCAGCAACTGGGCAACGGACAGTCATAATCAGGGTGTCGTTTTTATCAGTATAATCAAACCTACTAGGCTGTATGTCTGGTTTAATATGCTTGATCATGCTGACAGATGCTCTTTAAAGGGAATATATCACCTATATTTTAATTTATTAAAACCAGTTAGTGAAATATATTCCTTTTTCTCATCTGTTTTTATTTTCTGACTGCAAATGGTGTGTTTATTATATTTTCTGTACATGATTATAGGGGCAGCCATCTTGCCTGAGCAACAATTTCCAGTATTTAGAGATATACTTTACAACATCCACATGGACCATAGGTATTATGGATAGGAGATGTTAATTCACTTCTATGAGAGAGTTTTCTAGGAATGCCCTGTGATCCGGGCAGAGATCATTGTGCAGGAAGGGGAGAAGGTGAGCTGTGTCCATCACCAACTGTGAATGGTGGTCAATCAAGAAGGAGAGGGAAGGGCTGGCAATTGGTGCACTTCACCACTCATTTACATATGGATTAAAAGTACTTTTTCTCCAGAATGAATGCAATGGATCACTAAAGATCATCATATTCGGCTAAGCTAGCCCTAACATTGTACCTGATTTAATATTGAACTTTCTGGTGACAGATTGCCTTTAAATATAGACAACAGAAAAATTTAAATAACATCATCATAAACTTTTGAACCCACTGATTTTGGTCAAGATGTATGGATACATTTAGCACAATGAAGTATATTAATAGAGTATTTATCCAACAACTTCAATACAAAGCTACTTTGTACAGCCTCATAATCCTCATAAAATCATAGTCTGCAATTGTTCTACAGAAATAAACAGTTTTTACAAGCCCATCTTCATCTAGTAAGATGTCCACACTTTTACCAGAACTCCTATTAAGAGCACAGCAATTGACAGAGCCAGAGTTAGTCCACGTAGAACAATCACTTCTTTCATTGGTAAAAGCTTCTTGGAGGCCCCAGGTTCTTCCGGGAAGGGCAGCTCTGATACTGTAATATCTGACTGATTATTTGCCACTGTGAACACAAACACTACTTTCAGTAAGTGCACAAAATGGATCATATCACAAACCATACAATATTTGGGAAAGGCACATAATATACAATAGACTTGAAAAGTAACATAGTAACATAGTCTATAAGGCCGGAAAAAGACATCTGTCCATCCAGTTCGGCCTGTTTTCCTACAAGTTGATCCAGAGGAAGGCAAAAAAAACCCTGTGAGGTAGAATCCAATTTTCCCCACTTTAGGGGAAAAAATTCCTTCCCGACTCTAATCAGGCAATCAGAATTACTCCCTGGATCAACGACCCATCTCTAGTAACTATAACCTGTAATATTATTACCCTCCAGAAATACATCCAGGCCCCTCTTGAACTCTTTTAGTGAACTTACCATCACCACCTCCTCAGGCAGAGAGTTCCATAGTCTCACTGCTCTTACCGTAAAGAATCCTCTTCTATGTTTGTGTACAAACCTTCTTTCCTCCAGGCGCAGAGGATGTCCCCTCGTCACAGTAACAGTCCTGGGGATAAATAGATGATGGGAGAGATCTCTGTACTGACCTCTGATATATTTATACATAGTTATTAGATCTCCCCTCAGTCGTCTTTTTTCTAAAGTAAATAACCCTAATTTTGATAATCTTTCAGGGTACTGTACTGCACCCATTCCAGTTATTACTTCAGTTGCCCTTCTCTGAACCCTCTCCAGCTCTGCTATGTCTGCCTTGTTCATAGAAGCCCAGAACTGTACACAGTACTCCATGTGTGGTCTGACTAGTGATTTGTAAAGTAGCAGGACTATGTTCTCATCACAGGCATCTATGCCCCTTTTGATGCAACCCATTACCTTTGGCCTTGGCAGCAGCTGTCTGTTTCTACAGCTTAGTTTGCTGTTCACTAAAAAAATTTTCCATGTCAGAGTTACCCAATGTTGTACCATTCAGTATGTACTGGTGACTTGCATTATTTCTTCCCATATGCATAACCTTACATTTGTCAGTGTTAAACCTCATCTGCCACTTCTCTGCCCAAGCCTCCAGTCTATCCAGATCCATCTGTAGCAGTGTACTGTCCTCTTCTGTGTTAATTACTTTACACAGTTTAGTGTCATCTGCAAAAATTGATATTTTACTGTGCAAGACTTCTACAAGATCATTAATAAATATATTGAAGAGAATAGGGCCCAATACTGACCCCTGTGGTACCCCACTAGTGACAGTGACCCAATCTGAGTATGTGCCGTTAATAACCACCCTCTGTTTTCTATCACTGAGCCAGTTACTTACCCACATACAAACATTTTCTCCCAGTCAAGCATTCTCATTTTATATACTAACGTGTCAAATGCGTTGGAGAAGTCCAGATATACGGCATCCATTGATTCGCCGCGGTCAAGTCTAGAACTTACCTCCTCATAGAAACTGATTAAATTGGTTTGACATGACCGATCCCTCATGAAGCCATGCTGATATGGAGTTATTTGCTTATTTTCATTGAGGTACTCCAAGATAGCATCTCTTAGAAAACCCTCAAACAGTTTACCCACGAGAGATGTTAAACTTACCGGCCTATAGTTTCCGGGCTCTGTTTTTGGACCCTTTTTGAATATTGGCACCATATTTGCTATGTGCCAATCCTGTGGATCACTCCCTGTCGGTATAGAATCCTTAAATATCAGAAATAAGGGTCTAGCGATTACATTACTTAAAGGGGTAGTCCCATCCCACAAATGTAGTTTTATAGTTAGATATAGCCATACCAATATTATTACTAATAGAATGTATTTATACAAAATGTACCTTTTAGAAAATTTGCCTATTTGTAAGGTATTGTCCCACACACATCAGTCAGGTCGTTGCCCCTGGTTACGGCCACTGTGGCCATGTAGTAGTGGTGGCCGGCTTGCTCTTGTTCAAATCCGCTCTGAGGTAACTGCTGTATTGTGAACCCACATTGCATGAGCATGTGGAGACACATCTTTTAACATCTGCGTTTTGGATGCTACCAGTCCAAAACGCAATGGTCGGGATCCGTCCAAAATGCAGACTTTATAAACAGATCTTGCTCCATAGAGATTAATTGATCTTGGAACAGGATCCGTTTCTCTGCGTTTTGGAAGCGCCGACAAAAATTCTACAGCCCTAAGATGTGTCTGCGCATGATCATGCAATGTGCGTTCACAATACAGCAGTTACCTCAAAGTGGGTTTGAACAGGATCAAGCCGGCCACCACTACTACATGGCCACGGTGGCCGTAACCAGGGGCAACGGCCTGACATGTGTGTGGGACAATGGATATACAAATAGGCAAATCTTCTAAACGGTGCATTTTATATAAATACATTCTATTAGTAATAATATTGGTATGGCTATATCTAACTATACAAACTACATTTGTGAGATGGGAATACCCCTTTAATTCTCTTAGGATACGGGGGTGTATGCCATCCGGTCCTGGCGATTTGTCTATTTTAATCTTTTTAAGACGTCGCTATACTTCCTCCTGGGTCAGACAGGGCACTTTTAAAGGGGAATTTACTTTTATATTCTGCATTTCATTTATTTTCCTCAGTGAATACAGTGGAGAAAAAGATATTTAGTAGATTTGCTTTCTCCTCATCGCTCTCTGCAACTCCCCCCTCAATACTATGTAAGGGCCGACACCTTCAGGTTTATACTTTTTACCATTTATATAATTAAAGAACATTTTAGGGTTAGTTTTACTCTTTTTGGCGATTAATCTCTCGGTCTCTAGTTTGGCTGTTTTTATTTGTCTTTTACATATTCTATTTTTTTCCTTATAGTTTTTCAATGCTTCCTCGCCACCCTCCTGTTTTAGTGATTTAAATGCTTTCTTTTTGTCATTTATTGCTTTCTTTACAGTTCTATTTATCCACATTGGTTCTTTCTTGTTCCTTAACCTTTTATTCCCATAAGGTATGTACCTCTCACAATTAGATATTAGGATGCTTTTAAAAATATCCCATTTTGTGGCTGTATTTTTATTGTACTTTGTCCCAGTTAGTTAGTGTAGTATCCCACTAAAGTGTGTACAAGGGGACACTCCAAAAGGGTTAAATAGCCATGTCATATCTTATATATATTGCCATTTTATTGTTATGTATTTGTGAATTAATGTGAATGTGATATAACAACCTCTATGGCTGAGTACTGCAATATTATTTCCCACCACTAGATGGTGGCATTCTGCCTTCTATATAAGGCCCAGTGACAGGAAGTTAGAGTAGGAGAAGCAGAGGAGAAACAGAGGAGAGTGAAAATGCAGTAAGTTGGAGTGTAAGGAAAGAAAGGAGGAGGTGAAAGGAGTTAGTTATGATGGAACCAAGTATTGTGCAGGAGGAAGAAAAGTGGAGAACCTTTCCTAAAGGAAAAGGCTGTCATTACCCCTGACACTGGCCATGTCAGGACAGCAAGTGACAATTAACAGCTAAACTACTAGAACCCTGAATATTTCTTGGACTGTCAAGCCTGACAGAGGTAATCGACCGTCCCCGGTCTTCATGGACTCTGCCAGTACCCATGTGGTCAAGAGAAGCTTCTGGCATCTGACTACAGTATCAGCAACCAGGTACAAGTTGTTTATTGGTTTACACTTTGGATCCCTCCGGGAGGTGCAGCCATCTTTATATATTTCAGGAACCTGCTGGTGCAGACGTGTCATTCCTGCCCCACAGAGTATCCTTCTAAAAGAAAGGTCTTATGAAAGTGACCTAAATATACTATTGTCCAGAACCAGGGCTAGTTATAGAAAATCCCACTAGGAGTGAAAGTAACAGGATTTAAAGAGACAGTGCCTAACTAACTACCTACCTATTATAACTACCTACCAGCCAAAGAGGACATCTTATCTATAACCAATTGTAACATCATTTATTGTGACTATATGAACTCAAGGCAAAAGTAAAGATACCTCTTGTTTGATTAACAACTGCCTCCTCATCATTGCAAAGGGTGTGTCTACCTTTAAAAAGACACTGGCGTCACGAAACACCAGGGCCCAGCCGTCCGACACGGTCAAACTCAACATCCAGGGCACCTCACCTGACCATCCTGGAGCCCTGCGTATGGAGCGTGCCCTGAGGGAAGTCGTGTCCACCCTCCTCACAACTGCACACTGCCCAGGGAAGTTACAACCAACCGTGAGTAGAACCACCGGCTACACCGTGTACACTGTGACAACCTATCTACCATATCACTCACATGTCCCTGCGGCTGGTGGCTGCATTAGGCTTATGGCTTCTCTTAGTTGACTAAATTTAGCTTTTTTGAAGTTTGGTATTTTTGTTCCTCCCTGAAGAAACGCTCTTTTGAATGACAATTGGAAGGTTATTATTTTATGGTCACTATTTCCCAGGTGTCCCTCAACCTGCACATCTGTTGTTCTGTCAGGTCTATTGGTTAATACTAAGTCCAGTATGGCCGTCCCTCTAGTCTATTTAGTTTAGAAGTAGATTTTCTGTGGACTCTGGTATATTGGGTGGTTTATAATAAACTCCTATTAGTATTTTATTATTGTTTTTGGCTCCATGTATTTCTACCCACAGTGACTCCACATCTTCATGTCCCTCACTAATATCTTCCCGGAGTGTGGGCTTTAGACTGGACTTTACATAAAGGCAGACCCCTACCCCTCTACGGTTTTGGCGATCCTTTCTAAACAGACTGTAACCCTGTACGTTAACTGCCCAGTCATAGGTATCATCCAGCCATGTCTCAGTTACTCCCACTATGTCATAGTCCTCCTCACACATCACTAATTCCAGTTCACCAGTTTTATTAGTTAGGCTTCTGGCATTAGTGTACATACAATTAAGAGGTTTATGTATATTTTTTCCCCTACACCTTTCCTTCTGCACTGTTCTAGTTCCTCCTTCCATTCCTCCCCCAGTTCCCTTACCTTGCCCCAGGTCTCTATCTGCACTATCTTCCCCTCCTATAATATAGTTACCCCCCCCCCCCGTCCCCGTCCCTAGTTTAAACACTCCTCCAGTAATAAAGAGACATCTTAGTTAATTCTCTAGCCTCATATTCAGGATTTGTATTACACATATCTTGAAAATGATGCTAATGTACGCTGTATGGTGGAAAGCATGTGGACATTAGACCATCACACCTATATGAGCTTGTTGGACATCCCATTCTAAAACCATGGGCCTTAATGAGGACCTGTAACCTCTCCTGATATGTCTATCGTTCAGGGCGGTGTAGAAACCAGCTATAGTTATACTCTGCTTAGAAGCCCTGGGCAGATGGCCGGGAGTGCTTAATCTAAAAGGAGACAGCTACCCGCCAAAAAAAAAATTAGACTAGCACATCCAAAGTCACAGGTGCACATCCATAAAGCAACATTCAAACTATAAACAAAATATGGCTCCAACACCTCCATGATCATTGTAGGCTTAGGTTAGGCTCAGGAGAAGCAGTTCTGTTAGTGTTAGGTACCCATCTGCAGAAGCCACCTTGACCCCTGGTAGATGGGCCCGACACACATTTGATCAAAAATGTGCACAAAGATGTTCCATTTTTCATGTATAGTAGGTATAGTACCACTTTAATCCAGAATAATCCCTAATCCCTAGTTCTATTCTTTGCATGTATAACAGTGTGCTGCCATATATTGTTTACTTATGTGCACCATGACTTTGGATGTGCTAGTATAAATTTTCTTGTAATTTAATAAGAGGCAGATGCCTCTTAATAAATTAGGCACATCCCTGTCCTGTCATGCGCCAGATACTGAGGTCTACGATAGCTACAGGCTGGCGTAGACTTCAGCTATAATTTACTCCACTTCCTGGCGAAAGTTATAGTAAATCCAGCAGGACCTCCACTAAACCCCACCCCTTTCCTCAGCACTTCAGAAAAGTGCAGAGAAGCTTAAAAAGTCGCTCATTATACAGCATAAAACCATTAGTAAATGTCTCCCTATAAGTTCTTCTGTAGGATATATGCTACTACCAATAATTGTGTACAGGGAGATTGCACAGCTGTGCTTGATTTTCTGCATTTATTAGCAAGGCATGTGACTGAATCACCGCTACTCAATCATTAGGAGAGGTATCCACATTCTTTTGGCCATATATTTTATTTTAATGGGGGCAAGCATACCACTGTATAGTATTTTCATTTTAGTATACACAAGTGTTTGCCTGATTGGTCCAATATTCAGCACCCTGCATGTAACTATATGGCCACAGTATGGTCCTGTTCTGCGAACTGGAGAAATACACGCAGCTGTGTGCAAGAGGCCATAGTAGATTTTAGAACAAAATCAGGTATTTTTGATTTATGCTAAGAAAAGTATTATAGTTCATTAGGTAAGTACCTGAAGGAAGAGTCTCTTTGCAAGTCATCCCTGCTCGTTCTTGAGCCTGAAAAAACAGGAAATCTTAATAAGTGTTTTTCTCTGAACAGCTTTATGTGACATTACTGGTAGGGATGAGCGAATCAACTTCAGATGAAGCAGCCGAAGTTGGTTTGCATAAAACTTTGTTCCAATACTGTACAGAGCAGGAGCTCCATACAGTATTAGTATGTATTGGATCCGATGAGCTGAAGTTATTGCTTCGCGAAGTCTCACAAGACTTCGTGTAATAACTGCATAAATGAAGTTTTATTGTAAAAAAACATTTCCCAAATTCGGATTCGGTTGCAAGTGGTACCTTGAAACCGAACCGAGTTCAGGAAATGTTTTTTTACAGTACAAATTAATTTACGAAGTTATTATGCGAAGTCTCGTGAGACTTCGCGAAGCAATAACTTCAGCTCATCGGATCCAATACATTCTAATACTGTATGGAGCTCCTGCTCTGTACAGTATTGGAACAAAGTTTTATGCGAATCGACTTCGGATGTTTCATCTGAAGTCGATTTGCTCATCCCTAATTACTGGTGCAGGGTTGCCGACCATCCAGAAATTTCTGGACAGTCCGTAAAAATAGGTGACTTATTTCCTGTGTCTATGAAATAGATATGTCTGTGATTTTTTTTTTTAGGCTGGTGGTACTGGACTAGATTATTTTGCTGGTAATTATCACCAGCCTTGTACCTCATATGGGTCCATAGATCTCCCCATTTATTGCTCTGCTAGATTTATATAGAGATGACAGCTCAAGGGGAGTGTCTTTTCTGCTGCAGCTCAGGGGGTGTGTTCATGCTCTCCCTATCACAGCTCAGGAGGCAGTTGAAAAATGAAAGTGAGCATGTGCGACCATCTCAGTGAGCAGGTCAAAGGAATACATTAAGTGGCACTATACAGATATTTTAGTGAATAACTCAGTAGCTATACAAATTTTTTAATTACATGCAGTTACAAAATATTCAGATCCAGGTGCTGATTGGAAAACTGTAGAATATATTTTGTGCGTCAACCCGTTTAATTTTTTTTTTTTAAATAAACCTTATAGGCTGTTTTTTGTAGTGGACACTTACCTCAAATGCAATATCTTTCCAGTTTATTCTGAAGAGGTAGATGGTGAAAAACACAGACAGAAACACTCCACAGAGGATCATTCCGTACCAAAGACCTTTAAAAGAAGTGAAATGGTCATTTCACACAGTCATTCTACAAAACTGCATGTTTTTAACAGTTTAAAAGCTATGGACACCTTTGTTCATCTTTTTATTGCAATGTATGTACAAGTTAGATTTTTTTTGTTCAATGTTTTTGTTCAACTGTTTTTACCCTGCATTCTACATGTTTTCACTTACAATGCAGGTTGCTTTGTCCTGTTCAGTACTAATACTGTCAAACGAGCTGTCTGATGGCTTGGTCGGAAGTCCTTCAGTCTGCTCTGCTAGGCGCTTATACTGTAAGTGCTCTCTTGTAAGCTGAATTGTAATCAGATTGGTCCACAGGTCCACAAAGATATCTGTATCAGTAAGGGTCTGAGTGCTGAGACCACCACCATCACTAGAATGAGGAGAGAGAAGCTGCAGAGGATGGAATCAAGACCAGGACTGTCTATTCAGCCCATTTCCTGCAGTGAGTAGAGAGAGTGCGATATGCACTTGCTTGTTTCTCCTCATTCTAGGGATTGGTAGGGGTCTCAGCAATCAGACCCCCACTGATCAAAACTTTTGATATGTCTCTACAACATATCAAACTTGTTACCAAGACTCAGTGACCCTTTAACACTATAGTCTGTCATAGGGAGTAGTTCCTAGTAGTTACCAAACATTTATCATCCTTTAGATAGACTTGTAATTCTGCAATGGTTGTAAGTTTTGTGTTACTGCAGGCATTTGAGTTTTCAACCACTATACTTCTGTGTTTAACAGAACGCATCAAGTAATTAAATTATAGGGGTTCTCCAAATCTCATGTATTTTTTAAAATTACCCACCACCCTGAGGTACCTGTCAAGGGAAGCATACTTATCTGTGACTACAATGATGTGCCATTTGGGGACATGTCAGAAATTTATATGTGAGGAAGAAAGCGGAGTGAAGACAGCAGTGAAGAGAGTGGACCCACAGAACTAGAACCAAGCATCAAGCAGCAGGTAAGTATACTTCACTTAATAGGTCTGGCTTAGTTTGGGGAACCGTTATAATTTTAAAAAACGTGGAAGTTGTTAAGCACCTTTAAAGGGGGTGTCCAAGAATAGTGGGTGGGTTTTAGCAACCTGCCCACCCAACTTGGCCGGATCTGTAAAAGGGAAGCCTACATACCTGCTTCCCCGCTCCTTCTCCTCCTGGTCTGCAATGAGACACTGGGCTCCCTCGTTGTAAATATAAAGTTTGACATCACTGCAGCCAATCACTGGCTGTGGCGGGGACCAGCTCCTCTTACTTCATGACAAATGGTCATATGATGCAAGGAGATCCTGTCCCCGTGATTAGCTGTGGTGATGTCAACAGGATGTTTTCATTGAGGGAGCCCAGTGGAGCAGCCCAGGTCTGAAAGAGAAGGAGCAGGGAGCTAGCACCCTGCCTCCTTTAAGGCCAGGTTTACACATTGCTTCTGTGTTGCTTTGAGAAAATGCTGCATTTTTGCCACAATTGCTTGTTTTTACAGGTTAAACATGTTAAATCAATGTTTTTCACCTGTAAGAGCTGCTAGGCAATTACCACATTGATTTAATGTTTCACCTGTAAAAAACAAACAACAACCCACAAATGTTGTAAAAACGTGCATTTTTTATGCATTTTTAAAAAGTAACAAAATTGCAGCATGTAAGCAATGCAATAATTTTACAGAGTTGTTTCAGCTGCATTCAGCAACAAGATGATATTGGCAGAGAGGTTTTATCATACAGACAGATTTAGTTCACCAGATTCATCAGAGTATTATAAGCATATATTATCAGGTGTTATAAACCCCACCCATCAAGTAGGCCATCCTTTAAAGGTATTATGTGATGACTAAGATAAATAAATAAGAAATAGACATCATATAGTACATGATAATTGCATCACCCCAGAACAGGGTTACTGCCAAAGGGTAATTGTGGTAATGTTGTATTGTTAAGTAAAATGTTTTCATGTACTGTATTTGTATACCTAATTGTATGGGCTGCTAAAAGTTAAGTCCTTGGCTCATTCCATTAGGATGCCAGGAGATGGACTTGGGTCTGACCCCTGGTTAGTTAGTGAGTTCTGTGCTTAGCTGAGGAAGAGAGAGAAACTGCATGTGTAAGCTCCTCAGACCTAGGTCTGAGCTTAGAGAACTTTTGTCTCTGGTGCAATCTATAGTCAGTCTACAGTGCTGTGCATTGGAGTCAGTCAACAAGCTATTGTGCATGTTTATCGCAGAGAGACTTTGCTGCTGTAAGAGGTACATTCCTAATGCACTCCACATTTGGAGATGGTCCAGTCAACCGTATCTTAAATCTGTACCCCTCTTCTTTTATCAAGAACCTAATTTCATGCCAAAGGTTCTACAGAGAGACTTTAGAGAAACAGAAAGGAGTACTATAACCCGCATCATTGCTGTTGTCTATATTTTGCTTCTGGGGAAGGATTTGCACTGTGATCTGCTTTGTATGTGTGCTACTTCTCCTATTCTTCACTTTAGTAAAGAGAGACCTATTACACCAACTGTCCTCGTTACTGACTCTACCATTTGCCAGTCATTGCACCTACCCTGCTGCCTTGCTCCTAACATCAGGGGGTGTGCTCTGAGGGAAGGAAGGGTGTTTCCGCCAGTCTCTTTCCAACAACGCTAGAACCAGCCATGTATCTCACATGGTGTCAGAGATCTCCCCATTCATTACTTCAAATGTTTTGCTAGATTTTCTTCAGGCTGGGATCTCAGGGGGCTTGTTTTTCTCTCAGGGGATGTGTCTTTTCTGCTGCAGCTCTCTCCCTGTAACTGATCCAGCTTCTAACCGTAAGTATGGCAGATGGCAGTTGCAGGATGGAACTGAGCTTGTGCAACCACTAGTAGTAGTGCTATATAGATTGACCACCAGGTGGTGACATTATAATGAAGTAAATGGAGCATCTTTGTAACGGAAAGTGAATTACAAAAGTAACTAGTTTTTCATGCTCAATTATATTAAAATAACATTTAAAATTTAAGTTTGTATAAATATAAAAATATTCAGCAGCTCCTTCAAAATAATCAGAGCATTGTGGTGTGCTCCTCACAGTATTTAGCTCTGTTGCCTTCCCTTTGTCCCTCCTAGTTATTACATTTTTGCAACCCCATGAACACACAATTTACATACCAATATACATATGAATACACATGGTTCTGTATATTTATATGTAATCTTACCCTTTCCACAGGGCTGTCTTTAGACATAGACCTTCTGTGCCTATATATTCTAGCCCTGCACACAATACATTTTTAGACCATCAAAAGGTAATAAGAATTATCTATATAATAATCAGGGGATTTAAGTCACAGATTTGTTCTTATTGCAGAAAACTCTACATTCTTTTCAAGTAAATATATCAATAGGTTTACCTTTAATGCCTTGGTTGGCTGCAAACATAAAAGCAGCAGCAACTGGTAGTCCAAGTATGTAATAGCCAATGGCAAAGATAATGGCACCAATCTTTTGTCGTCCTATCCCTCTCAATACTCCACTTGAAACACACTGCAAAGAGAGAATGTGTTAATCTACTGATTAAACTGACAAGTCATTCACATTGTATTATCCTTAAAGGGAACCTGTCATCAACTTTATGCTGACCATACTGAGGGCAGCATCAAATAGTGACAGAAATGCTGATTTCAGTGGTGTGTCTCTCTTGAGCTAAAAGTAAGTGGTTGCCGAGAACCAGCATCACAAACATTGCAGCACAGGCCATGAAAAGAGTCAAATATACTTGAGAAGAGTCATGGTTATTCCTAATCTCCTGCTCTCCCGCCCATCTGCTGATCATTGCCAGTTCTCTGCTATAGAGAAAATGAGAAAACTAGGTAGAAGCCTGTCAGTCACCAGCAGGAAGGCAGGGAGAGCAGGAATTCATGAATAACCATGACTCTTCTCATGAAGATTTGACTCTTCTCCAGGCCCAGTCTACAATGATTGTGAGGTTGGTTCTCGGTAACCACTTACTTTTAACTTATAAATGACAGACCTCTGAAATAAACTCACCTGTCTCTAGTTTATTCTGCCGCTAGTATGGGTAGCATAAAGGTGATGACAGGTTCCCTTTAAAGGGGTTTTCTGATTTGCATTAACATCCTGTAAAATAATTATTTATGAAGGTAGCTGTAATTTTGTAATGTATTTCTTTTTCCTGTATTGCTCCTATCTTCCATTCTGTGTTATGGACACATCACCAAGTCAATCCACCTCTTTCATATTTCCTGTTATGTTATGTCCATGGGCCTGTCAAAGCAGCAACAGAGGCAGTGATAGGGTTGTGTCTATGTAACTAGTTGGATGAGAGGAGCTATAAACTAGGGGCAGTGCTAAAGCTGTGGCAGAGAAAGAAGTGCATCATAGGTTTGGTTGGATACAGCAACAGGAAGTGCCACATACTGGATGTAATGAAACCAGAGGGATTTGGTTAGATGGTGAAGAGGGGTCTGAACAGTGCAAATTGAAAAAGGAGAAAGCGTATGGAAGAAGTACATGAGGTAAGCAGCTCCAAGAGCATATCTGTTTAAAACCATAGTAAAACCAGTTTAAATCATTCCTGTAAATTAGATTGATTTATTGTGCATTCTGGATTACTGCTCACGTTCCAGAAAAATCCAGCCAATTAGCAAGTGTGTAGCTATGGTAAGCTAACCAGTCTCTTAGACTTATTGCTTTTATTAAGGTTGATTTTACACGGACATGTGTGGTCCGGGAAAAACAGTCCATGTGATGGACGTATTTCACAGACCAGCCAGGGATCTACGATGCTTTGAGTTCCAGCCCAACTAAGGGTCTACTGTCTCATACGCAAGTTAGGCTACAGGACACTAGACCCTCTGTGGGGCTGGAACTCAGATCATCAAAGAACACTTTGATGTAGCAAGTTCAGCTCAGATGACGGGAAATGCGGTCATCATGGGGACTAATTTTTTCCCTGACTACAAATGTCTGTGTTAAATTACCCTAAGAGAGGCAAAATAATAGTCTGGAGATATGATACCTTTAATGGCTAACTAAAATAAAAGAAATAATGTTAAACAACAAGCTGTCCAGAAAACTTAGGACTCTTCATCGGGAATGCCACAGAACTCTGTTGCAAATAACCATGGATTTAAAGGCATTTTGAGATGGCGGAAACAGTAGGACAAAAGAATCATCAGAATACAAGAAAAACAGTGTTAGACATTATACATTTACATTATACACTTATACGCTTATGTAACTATACAAAATGTGCAATTAAATAAAAAAACAATTGCTTATTGCTAATAAGATAATGCAGTAGATAAAAGCCAAGACAATCAGTCACAAGTTGCAACAGATTGATTCTCTATGGTATGTAAGTGGTTAAAATTTGTCATAATTATGTATTTTACTTACAGCAATACATTCAAATAGGTGGAATATGAGATATACAGGTATAACGTCAGACACAAGAGCAGCTATTTCTCTAAAAAAAAAAAAAAAATTGTCAAAGGATTTATTGCATATTAATTCATTCCACTGTTTTTGTATCACCCAGACTTTCCAGGAAAGATCTACAGGGGTCCCAGTGGTTGGATAGCCACCAATCAGACTGCAGCTTATAATGTAGACATTTGTGGTCATGTATAAAGTGTAAAGAGTTGTTCATTTTTATAAATTTTGTTGGGTATAACACCCCTGAAGTTCACACTTCAGTTATTTCCATTAGTTTTATGAGCCAAAATGAGGTAAAAAACGCTGAACATGTGCAAATCTTTCCATTATATCTTATCTCTGTGTAGGCTTCACTATGGGTTTTGGCTCACAATAATTGATGGAAATAACTGATCAAATAACTGAAGTGAAAACTCAGCGTAAGTTGTACTATATTACTGCATTTAATACATGCCCCTGAAAGGTCAAGGGAGGGAAAGAAAGCAATTATCTAATGTGCATGGGGCCCAAATTCCCCACATCCCTCAAAAAAATATCCTTTTCTGTTTCCTCACCCTCCTCTGAAGTATCTAGACACTGTTAATCAGGTCTTTCTTTCCAGACCAATTAGACCATTTTATATCAAAACAGGCAGCTTCTCATTTCTATGATGTTTAAACAGGTTTTCCGAGAGTAGAATATTGATGACCTGTCCTCAGAATAGGTCATTGGTATTTAATTAGTGGGGATCCGACACTGCCACTGGTCAGCTGCTTAAAGAGTCTGTGTCCCTCTGTTGAGCAATGTGGCCTCCTCCCTGTGTTTGGTATTGCAGCCTCAGGATAGGCCCACTCTCTTAAATGGGATGGAACTGCATCTAGGCCATGTGACCGAAGAACATGACATCACTTTCCTAGGAAGAGGAAGCATGGGCTAGTCAAACAACCGATTGGTGGGGATGCCGGGAGTCAGACTCACACAGATTAGATATTGATGACCTGTCATGAGGATAGGCCATCAATATTTTACTCCTAGAAAACCGCTTTAATATAGTCTAACACAGTGATTGCTAACCTCCAGCATTCCAGCTGTGGTGAGACTCCTAGCATGCTCCATTCATTTCTGTGGAGCTCTGAGAACAGCCAAGCAAGTGCGCATCTTGGGAGTTGTAGTTTTACCACAGCTGGAGTGCCGGAGGTTAGCCATCACAGGTCTAACAGGATGAAGAAAATGCTTTCTAGCAATAATAACTCATCAAACTTACCTATCACTAGTGAATACATAGGAAAATACATTCTTCAAGGACGCAAGCAGGATAATGTCTATAACGATGAAAACAGCTGTGAAGAACAAAGATATTGACATATTAATGTAAGTGTGGTGCCATATAGAATCAATCTTTTTGCCCACAGGTAATGTAGATAATTATATACATGGGCATTTTATATGTCTGCTATGTCCCCTCCATTTGTATTGTGCCAAAAATAACAAATCTCAGAAGATACAGGTTACAATGAAATCATATAATAATAGTAGTAATAATGATAACAATAATAATAAAAGAATCGCATGATAGTGGACTTTAATGAGACAGTGTGAAGAGAATAGACCGGCACTCACTGTAAATGTTGTAATGCTCCTTAGCTTATTGTCACATTAGATACATGTGACGCGTTTCGGCTCTTCCAGAGCCTTTTTCACACTTGCATACCCCTTACCAATAGTCACCAATAAATAATTAATAAACATTTGTTTAATGGTTACTATGGTCATCATTGTGAGGCAGGCAGGTTTATTTAAATTCTGACTATTTGGTGAGTGGTATGGCCTTAGACAGTTTTTATGCCCTGTCTGATAAGGGGGTGTGGTTATGAGAAAAAGGGGCATGGATTTGTTTAAAAATGGGTGTGGCTTAAACACACCATCATGTTCCAAAGAAATGAGCCAAAAATATGGCACATAAGGGCTGAGTTAACATACTGCATAATGCCCCTTTCACACGTGTGGGAGACTCGCACGTCTCCCGCAACGCATCTACAGGGCTGGACTCGGCACTGACATGGATCTCATATAATACTATGCGATCCCTGTCAGTGCCGAGTCCAGCAGCATAAGTGTGAAAGGGGCATAAGTGATGCAATGTTAGACTAAAGGATTAATCATTCACCATCAGCCACTGTGATGAATCTGGCACAATTCAGGTCTGTCTGTCTACATTTACACTGTAAACCTATTAGACAGTATTAGTACATCTGCCCCAATGTGTATAAACACATTTTCTTCGTTTGATGAGAATATTTAGTGAGCAGCTTTTTTGACATGTGAAGACCCACTTCTTTACATATCCACACTGGTGATACATAGGGAAATCTGGAAGCATGTCATTGATTGTTGATGCTCATTGGTTGTTGAGACAGGCATGCCTATTGTAAGCCTTTGGGTGTGACATTCAGACCATTTTGCCACATACTTATTTTATTACAAAAATACCTGTGATGAGAAAAGCAAGCATCATGGACTTCTTTGCCTGTTCAATATTCCCCGCACCAAGAGCATTTCCTACTTGTACACTGGTAGCCATACTTATACCATATGGAATCTGTAAAAATGTTTTAACAATGTAGATTACTTTCTGAAAATGGCAATTGTAGATGCAGTAGATGTGTCCTGAATGCAATTGTAGACGCAGACTAGATGCAGTAGATGTCTTCTGAGTTGGATAATACATTAGAATGGTACCTGAAGAACTTTTTGCATGTCTATGGTTTGTAAGTTGTGCTTGCATGTATGAACAATGGCAAAAAAAATAAAAAATAAAAATTGCTATACACTGCTGGGAGAGGAAGATCCATGTGCCCACTGCATAACAGAGAAACCATCTAACATTGTACACCATGCCCCAGATTTACTACAGCACCATCTATCTTTTAGACAAGATGGTTTATTTAGTCAAAATTCAGGATCCACTGTCTTAATCATTAGTGAATGTGCTGTATTGTTTATGTTAGATTATTTTTGTGACTTGTGTGCCATTACACGCCAATTAATCCTTTGTGAATTTAGTGTTTTATTTTTTCCTTTATTTCATGCCATGTTGCAATACTGTGCACCACTTTGTTCCTTTTTGCAGTCATTAACACAATCCCTGACATGTAGAGCTGAGAGGAGGACGAGGCAGGTCTTTACCTTAGTGTTGTAAAGTAACTTGTCCTCCTGTGTGATTAGGACCTGTTTTGTGTGTACTAATAGGATGGTGGCCATTTTATTTATCCTGATGATTGAAGAAATAGGATTACTGGGCCAGGTGAGATTCCTGGCCTTGTCAATCAAGAGGAAGGGCAAACGAACAAACACAGTTGCCCAGCTGAGGTGCACTGAGGGGCTCAGGCTTACAACCCTACCAGGCAATATTTAAAAGACTTGTCTGGCATTGAATTTGCAAGTGCAACATTTTAAGACAATTCTAAATTCATGCAAACTGGGCCATTAATCTGAGACAAGAAAGTGTAAAAAAAAACAACAAAAACTATAAATGTGTCTAAAACATTTACCGCTCTGGGATATCTGAAAATAGCCAAGGGCACTCACTTAGTTATTTTCAGAAGTCCCACAGCAGCAAATGGGGAGCAAGCCACACAAGCGCAGCCACCCATCCATTGATCACTATGGGATTTCCGAAAATAGCCAAGTCAGTCCTCGCCTATTTTTGTCCCATGACAGTGAATAAAGGGTGGAGGAGCTTGTGTAGCTTGCTCTACCTTCATTTCAGGGTCACATTCTGGAGATAGGAGTGGGTCCCTGAGGTGGGACCCGCACCTATCAGACATTTGTGCCATGCCTTTGTGATATACCATCAATATCCCACATGGGAAAATCCCTTTAACTGCTATTTGCATATGGATTAAGGCTGGACTACACAGCTGTCTCACGACCAAAGATGGTAGTGTAGCAGTGTAACTATAGCAATGAATGGAATCGCAGCGTAACTTGCAAGTTTGCCAATCCCAGAATTGCAAAAAAAATATAAAAAAATAAAACAGCAGGTTTGGTTGTGCGACAACTGTTGCACCCAAGATCCCAGTGTAGCCCCAGCCTAAAAAAATAAAGCATGGACAGCAAAGTGAAAGGTATCATTACATTCAGCTGAGCTAGCCCTACAAGAGGTTTGCCTGGATATAAAGGCTTATGAACATGACCGTTGCGATCCGCAAAACATGGATACCGGCCATGTGCTTTCCGCATTTTGCATAAAGGAAGGGCCAACCCCTAATAGAACAGTCCTTCCCTTGTCCGTAGTAAGGACAATAATAGGACGTGTTCTGTTTTTTTTTGCAGATCGGCCATGGGAACATGCAGACATGGAATGCATACGGAGTGATTTCATTTTTTTTCTTGCAGCCCTATTAAAGTGAATGGTTCTAAATAGGGCTGCAAAAAAAAAAAAAAAGCGGAAATGCACATGGAAAAAACATACATTTGTGTGCATGAGCCCTAACATTCCTTACCAGTCATACTCCACATTTAGCATAGATTAGAAGGACAATCATGGTAGTGTAATATTGCATAACTGCTTTATAGAACAATAACTAAAAACACATTTATAGGATATGCTCTTTGTTAAATCTCTGATTTGAATGGAAAACATAGCTGATAATTTGATGTGTTCACATGATAGAAACAACATTTATGGGAAAAGGAAGTATTGTATATCAAGTATTAATACCATGTATGCTATGGTCACCACTTGGTATATGACAGACTGAGCACCAAGCTCCACCACACTAATCAGACCTGTAAAGAAGACAATAGAGGAATTATGAGAAGGATAAAGAATAAATATCCTGGAATGTTTGAAAATTGTCACACATCTGGTGTACCCTTGTAGATATACATTTTTACATTGAATAAACACGCAAATACTTCCCAACTTTCAGAAAATGCAGAGACTAAAACAGCGGCGTTTTTTACAGTAAGCCATGCCTCTAACCCTATCCAGATCCCATCCAGTTACCTTTCTATCCCCAGATGACAGTAATAGTGCCTCTTTCTGCCCCCACACGGTATCTATGCCATCTTTGCTCCCCTGAAAAGTAAAGGTGCTTCCACAATGCCCCATGAGTGCACCCCAAGCAGTATGATGTTCCCTAAGTGCCTTCCCACACAGCATGATGCCCCCTTAGTGCCTCCTCAAGCTGTAAATGTCACTATAGTGCCGTGCCCCTATGCAGTATGATGAGCCCTTAGAGCGTGCCTATGCCCCCTTAGTATCCCCATAAATTACTGTGCCCCAGTGGTACCTCCCATGCAGTATGAGTCCCCCTTGGTGCCCCCATGCAGCATGATGAACCCTTAGTCCTGCCTATGCAGTATGATGCTATAGTACGATGACCCCTTAGAGCCTGACCATGCTGTATTATTCCCCCTTATTGCCCCCCATGAAGTATTATGCCTCATTAGTCCCTCCAAATTTAAAGAGAACCTGTCACATCATATGTCAGTCACTGATAGTTGGACACTGGGGAGGTGTTATCAGTGATAGCATTCTCTGTGTAAGTGTGTAGGCACAGATAGCTGTCAGTCACTGACAGCTGTACACTGGGGAGGTGTTATCAGTGATTGAGAGCATTCTCTGTGTAAGTGTGTATACATAGATAGATGTCAGTCACTGACAGCTGTACACAGGGGAAGTGTTATCAGTGATTGATAGCATTCTCTGTGTAAGTGTGTATACATAGATAGATGTCAGTCACTGATAGTTGTACACAGGGGAGGTGATATCAGTGATTGATAGCATTCTCTGTGTAAGTGTGTATACATAGATAGATGTCAGTCACTGACAGCTGTACACAGGGGAAGTGTTATCAGTGATTGATAGCATTCTCTGTGTAAGTGTGTATACATAGATAGATGTCAGTCACTGACAGCTGTACACAGGGGAAGTGTTATCAGTGATTGATAGCATTCTCTGTGTAAGTGTGTATACATAGATAGATGTCAGTCACTGATAGCTGTACATGGGGGAGGTGTTATCAGTGATGGATAGCATTCTCTGTGTAAGTGTGAATACATAGATAGTTGTCAGTCACTGATTGCTGTATACGGAAATGGTCTCAAGTTCAGAAAGAGCAAATGTAAAAGTTTATAAATTTTAAGTTTAGCTAAATATTTTTCCACAAAACTATATATAAATCTGTTCAGCTCCTCTTGCTTCTCAACATGCTACCTTCAGACCACACTGCATTTCATGGTGACAAGTTCTCCTTAATACTCACCTAGCCCTGTTCCCATGATAAACAGTTCTCACCCTTCAGTGCAGCCCTCTTCAAGCCTGTGTGATTTTGACGGCTCACATCAAGCATGATGGTGTCACTACTTCCCACCTGCACAAGGCCGCTGACAGCAGTGGTCACGTGGTGAATTGTGGAGTCAGGAGCTTATAGCCCTGTGCTTCAATATTGTATTTAACTGTGTGTGCAACCTGAGGGAAGCAGAACGTGTTCCAGTCATCCCTAGTCTGTGGAATAGTGGCCAAAATCCAGTACTGTCCAGCTAGATCTGGGATGGATGGGAGACATGTAAGCGTGCTAGTAATGTGTAACTGTCGTCTCAGGTAATTTTTGTATCTAGTATTTCTTTTAGCAGTTTTCCTCTCTGCATTCTCTATCTGTAATTCTCATTAGCTGGTGGGTTGAAATTAGTTTGTATCATTTCTACCCATACACAGGACATTGAAAAACAGGCAAATCTGCTCCCTACCTCTCCGTAGCACACAATCAGAAGCAGCAGCAGTAGTGGAGGTCACTATTCAACAGTACTGAGCAGTTTAGATGTAATCCAGTGGTGAAATTAAACATTAAATCACAACCTAGTAGCATTCTCTGTGTCAATCTCTATGCCTCTGCCTGTCCTCCTCCCTCCCCCTCTCCATAGACCTCAATGAACTCTGATCCTTCAGTGAGCAGGCATCCTGTCTTCACTGGAGATGGATCTGAGCAGTGAACTAAGAGTTAATGAAGAGAAGAAGAACAGGAGAGGAGTCTGATAAGAGGAGAAAAAAAGCATTTTCTCTAATAAGATATTTTATAATGTTCATTATATCCACAACAATAGTTACTCTTTATATCCTGTATAATGCCTATAAAACTGTGCTTACTACTATTCACAGATTGTCATCATGCTGTACATTAACGCCTGAATTGCAGTAAAGGAGTTTTCCGAGTATATTTTTGTTTAATTTTAACTGATGGGAGCCTGGTAAAATAATGAAAACATTTAAACATATCTTCCTGTGATTTATCTGTTTCAGTGCTGCCGCTACGTTTTCTTCCCTGGGCAACAGTCAGTGATGAATTGTTGCACCTGCAACGGTGACATCTCATACACCTCTATAGCTAATCACTGGCCTTAGTAGTGTATGGCACAGGATAGCTTGCGCCAAATTTGCAAATTTTGAATGCCAGTTTTCTGGTATACAGCCATTGATGAATTCACCAAACTGAGTATTGTACAGACCATGAAGAAGCTATATTCTCAACACAGAAAGTAATTCTTATTTAACATTTTAATGGCTTTTGGACCAATTGCAGTTTTTTCATATAGTTATAATCTCGAGTTAAAACGGTTTCAATAATGTTTATTCTAGAACAGATTAATATTGAGAACCCATTGTATTGAGACAAAAACGAAAAGACTCCATAGTGAAGAGAAAGCTGACATACTGTATATTTTGCTTATATATTTGGTGTTACACTTTACAACACGCTTTAGTTATATTTTTTCTTCCACTTACCCACAAGCAAGCTGCCAATTTCATATGTCCACCATTCTATGCATACCATGAGCATACTTGGCACAGCTAGTGATACAAAGGAGTTCCAATCTCGTAAACATTCTTTGGACCAACCTAAAAAAGTAACGTGATTATTTTTAGTTAATATCTCAAATTCTGCTTAATACCTTTTATGTGATTATGTACAGTGCTCAACCTTTAGGCTTCATGTACTTGTCTGTTTTGTGGGGCTGTGGGAGAGAGATCTGTTTTTTTCAGATCGGAACGTCATCATGGACCGCGCCATTTTTTTTGGGCGCGGTACATAGATGACGTGTTCTTGATCTGGCAGGGGGATGAAAATGTACTTCATACATTTTTCTCGGCCCTTAACTGCAACACACGGAACATCAAGCTGACATATTCTTTTGATAAAAATAAGATTGATTTCTTGGATGTGACACTTTTTCGTGACTCAACAGGTCATATCCAGACAGATGTCTATCGTAAAAGTACTTCAGTGAATGCATATTTACATGCATCTTCTTCCCATCCAAGAAAGACAATTGATGCAATACCTATTGGACAATTTTTACGAATCAGAAGAATATGTTCAGATGATGAGCTATTTGAGAGACAAGCTGTAGACATACGAGATCGGTTTCGGAAAAGGGGATACAGTAATAGATCGCTCAAGAGAGCATATGTACGCGCCAAGAGGTGTAGAAGAGAAGATTTATTGTCCCCCAAATTACAGACAAAAACTACAGACAAGGTTCGCTTCATTACAACATATCATTCTAGGTGGGAACAAATGAGCAAGATAATTAAACAACATTGGCCTATTTTACTAACTGATAATGTCCTCGCTCAATATGTGACCTCATATCCATCAATTACAGCACGTCGGGCCGATACATTGAGGAGTAACCTCGTACGTAGTTATTTGGAACCCCAGGGACAATTAATACTGGCTTTTGGTGGTAGGAGGACTAACTGTGGTTTCATTCCTTGTGGAAGATATGTTGCATGCCCGAATATGGAGAGATCTTTTAATTTTTCAGATTCGAGGGGAGAGAAGACCTTCTTGATTAAACAATATATCACGTGCTCTACAACCATGGTGGTATATTATGCAACATGCACATGTCCGAAAATTTATGTTGGACTTACGACTCGCGAATTGAAAGTACGAATACGTGAACATGTAAGGGATATCATCGCGGCGAAGGACGCAGAAGATGATGTGGAATTGAAACCAATCCCGAAACACTTTAAGAAATTTCATGGATGCAACCCGAGGCTTCTGAAGGTGAGAGGAATAGATTGCCTTAAGTCTGACCTTCGAGGAGGGAATGTTTCTAAGAGGTTGGCTCAGAAAGAAAGTAAATGGATTTGGACCCTTGGGACATTACGACCTGGTGGCCTGATTGAGAATCTGGGTTTTGCTTCCTTCCTATGACCATCTGCTCCACAACTGTGGAAGGTTTTTAATTGTATAAGATAATATTTTTAAATATTAATATTTTTTTCTTGTATTTATATTTTTATAGGTTTACGTTATGGCCATCCCCAGCTCCTCCTTTTGGATGCTAAACCTGAGTGGAATAAATCTTTGGATCAAGTAATCTTTATACATTGGACTCAGCTCCAGGGCAACAATGCCGAGTCTTGATACTGATATACACACTATTTTAACCTTTTTATTCATATTATAATGTATTTGGCACAGTTTATGTGTCCTGTACAGGTACATTTATAGGCCCTTTATATATATATATATCCCAGTGTGTTCGTGTATTGTGGGTATCAACCTCAGGTACCCTTTTTTAAGCTTTTTAGTTTTGTCACTTTAGTGCACGTATATATATATTTTTTATGCGCCCTTATATAGGTGTATTTATAAACATCTGTACACATTTATTGGTTTTAATATTCACATAGGATGTAATACGCACACACGTCTTTATTTTACTTGTTCGCCCACACCCCTCACCTCATTCATTCACATTGTTTATTTGGTCGCACCTTTCCACTATTACTTTTTCTACACTTTTATCTTTTTATCTTTTTATTACTCAACAACATCATTCAACATTTTACATCCTTTGCATTTTTTACTTTTATTCTTCTTACCACACACGCTCTTTACACATGACACTGTGCTCTATGACCATCACTTTTTCTTTTTACGTCTTCATCATTCATGTCACTCTATCACTAGTCTTTATATATAATATATAAAATGCTATTGTGCATATCTAACATACATGTTTATATGTTGTTAGTTGTACACAATATATCTATATTTACTTTATTTTATGTTTTCTTTTGGTAACATGACTGAGGTTTTGTATGATATAAATATTATTATCTGGGTATTTATCTATGATGAGCAATATGCTTAAGATTGATGTGCCGTTTTGTATATCTAGGGTAAGAGGCAGCTAATATAGCCGCCTGTTAGACGTACTTGACCTGTATATAATATATTCAGTGTGAGGATGTAGAAGTGATAATCGGCCACTAGAGGGCATGAGCATTCATTCCCCTGCATACTGGATTGACGCTGGGGACGCGATACCTCCTCCCAGGCGTCATGATGTCACGGAGGCGGGACACGTGACTATCACGTGACCGCACTCGGGATGTGACGGGACTCCTGGGAAATAAGGGGGGAGGCGCGCATTTTACAGCAATCCATTCCAGGTCTGCACATAGGAGGTAACAGCTGTTTGCAATGATGTAACAAAATGATTGGAGTGTGTGATTGGCCATACCGCACTTTTTAAGGATTTCCCACAGTGTTGGTGTTACCCCCGGATGAAGGACACGCCGAAACGCGCGTCGGGGTAACACCATCCCTGGCTTCATATTGGTTTCCACCCTTCCTGGTGAGTTATGTGGGACATGTAATATATGTCTGTATTGCGACTGATACATAGGAATAAAGCACTTGCATTTATCTTGTTTGGATACTGGTAACCTTATGTGACCATACATATAATCGAATACGGTACAAACCGTTTATTATACGCGGCGCCATTGTTATGTTATATTTGGTCACATGGCACTGTAGCCAATCAAGAGACAGTCTCCAGCACTCACCAGTATGTTATTTATAGATGTACTATACCAATATATTGTTAAATGTGGATAAGGGATGGTGTTTTTCTTGCACTGTCATTTTCCCCCTGTAACTGCCATTCATATTTATTTATGTTTGTAATATCAATAAAGATTGTTATATTTTTATAGTACGTTAAAGGCTCCATTTCTGTCTTTGTATAGACATATGTTTTGTTGTTTGCTTCTGGGAGCTGGTACTACCATTTACTATTTAATGAACCAATGGGATGCAGGTGGCGTGGTAGTTACCTTGATGAATGATTAGGATATATATGTACTACTGTATATGTGTATATTGGGTATATAACATATATGCAGTTCATACCACGCCATATTAATACAATTCTGCATGTGGTTGAATTCTTTTTTGTCTGTTTTGTGGTCCACAGACCGCAGATCCTTAAAATATGGATGTGGTCCATGTCCTTTTCACATCTATTTGTCAGTTCCATAAAAGATAGAACATGTCCTATACTTCTTTACAAAGTGTGGACTGTGGATCCATTGAAGCCAATGGATCTGCAACAGATTGCAGCATGCACATGGACCGCATCCGCATATATATATATTTTTCGGATCCACAAAAAATGGACACCGTCGTGTGCCTTACTGATATGACATCTAAAGGCTGTATTGTAGTGTTAGTGATCACATGTAGTAGGCTTCTAACCATTTTCATACCGTCAGATGTAAACATCATCATTTGATTTACCAGACAGGTAATTGTCTCTACTAGCCTTCTGTAATCTACCCTAATAAAGGTATGAATAAATGTACTGGCCATCTTGTAACCAAGATGATTGTTAAGGTCCATCTTAAGGTACCGTATTGCACCGAGTGGCACCTTGAACTACTTACTGGGCCACCATAAGGGAATCATGAAGCCAACTCTACAGCAGCTTCAAAAGTAAGGATGTCCTATCTTAAAGATTTTTTTGTGATATCAGCATCAGCGTGTTACCTAAATATGAAACTCTCTCTTCCTCCAATCAGTAGGAGTAGGTGTATTAAAGGGCTTTTGGCAGCAGATTTGTACCTATGAAATTGGCTGATCTGTTCTATGTGTGATTGGTATTGGCAGCTGAAGACATTTGTGTTGGTCCCATGTTCATATGTGCCCACATTGCTGAGAAAAATGTAATTTAATATATGCAAATGAGCCGCTAGGAGCAATGGGGGTTTTGCCATTATTCCTGGAGGATCAGCGATCTCTGCAACTCTCGCGCCCTCTACACTTGGACAGGGCCAGGCAGTGAAACCATCATCTCACCTGACCCTGTCAATCAAAGTGTAGAGGGTGCCGCAGTTGCAGAGAGAGCAGAGCTTCTAGGTGAAGTGGCAACGCCCCCGTTGCTCCTAGAGGCTTCTTTGCATGTATCAAAAGTTTATTTTTCTCAGCAATGCAAGCACATATAAACATGGAACCAACACAGATGCCTTCAGCTGCCAAGTGCAGATGTAACAGGTCAGCCAGTTTCAGCCAGGTATAAATCTGCTGACAGATTCCCTTTAATATTATAAAAATATTTCAAAACTAATATATGCTTTATTACAAATTATAAAAGTTGTCTACATTGTGATTATTCTTTTTAAGATAATAAGCAGAGATGTTCGTTTCACAAGTTTGACAACATTTCTAGGAATACAATTTATTTTTTATATATTGAATGTATTATTGGATCAATAAGCTTTAGTAATCGATAGAGCAATACCTCCCCAGGTATTTACATGTAGCCTCTTGACACGAATATACAGAAATAAGATCATAGCTTGAGAAAACTGTGCAATAGCGTTCGCCCATGCTGATCCCCTGTAAAAAATAAATATATTAAATTACTTCATTTTCTTAAAAACAAATAAATATTAAAGGCGTTGTCTGAAATAATTAAAATTCTCAGACAAGCCCTCCAATGGCCTAAAATAAAAATCATGTCTTTTTTCCAGCACCATTTTCTATGGCACTGGTACAAACTTCAGCAGTAATATAACAGTATACGGCACATGACCACAGCAGCAAGTCACTGTCCTCAGCATTAGACCACTGAGGACAGTTATGACGTATTGGTATATGTCACATGACCGCTGCAGCCAATCACTGTCCTCAGTGGTCTAAAGGTTAGGACAATGATTGGCTGCAGTGGTGATGGCCATATATTGGCTTTTCACTGCTGCAGTTTGTAAACAAGCAGCCAAAGGACTGCACAGGTGATGCAGAGATTATAACATGATTTTCTATTTTAGGCTACTGGCAAGATATTTATTTATTTCGTACAACCCCTTTAATCTATTAGTTAAGAAAAACATTATACAGAGTTTCTTTTAACTGTAGTTAAGATTCAGTTTGCTGCACTATCCTAATACCACAAGCAGATATGAGAATTTAACCTACTACTCCTAATAAATCTGGAACAGCATGTTTTTGTTACTTACACAGGGCATTTTATAAGATGTTTGCTGCTGTTTTTGAAGTATTGGAAAAACTGCATGCATTTTACTGCTATGTTACCAGTTGACAAGTTTTCAACAGATTAAACCACTATCACCACCTTTGCAGAAAATTGCATTTGATTATGCAGCAGTAAAAACAAATGTTTTTCCAGCAGTTCAAAATGCAATAAAAACAACCCTGTATAAACATTGTAGGAATTTAACACTAAAACTTTTTTATTATTATTTATTTTTATAGTGGCTAAACCTTGACTTTTTGCCAGGCAGATCCTCCATTGGTATATTGAACCTAACAGCCATATAGAAATTATGTATAGAAATTACTATACAGTACTCTTATACTGTATATAAGACTTATTATAATGTCCAATGGCACAGAATGAACCAAATTTATTAATAGGCCACAGGCCCAGGGGCGTAGCTATAGGGGGTGCAGAGGTGGCAGTTGCTAATGGGCCCAGGAGCCTGAAGGGGCCCAAAGACCCTTGTGCCACATAAGAAGAAACCAGTATTATAGAAAGTGCATGCTGGTCAAGTTACACCTCTGGCTGGGGGGAAGGGGTTAGGTCAAGAATGTGGCATGGGGGGGAGGGGTGCCTTTTCAATTTTTGGCCTCAGGCAGCACAAAGGCTATGTACTTCTATGGCCACAAAGCACAAGGGAAGGGGGGGCTCAAGCTGAACTCTAGCACCAGGGCGCATGAGCCTTTAGCTAAGCCCCTGCAGGCCTCTTAATAAATTTGGTGCATTTCCAGGCAGTCCATGTGTCAGATTTTCAAATCTACACTAGCTATGAGCTGGTGTAGATTTGAACTATCATTCATAATTGTTTTCTGGCATAAATGATAGTCAATCTGTCAAGCTGTGATATATCACTCTCCCCCACTGAGCCCCACCCATCTGTCTAATCACAAAAGTGGTAAGGGAAGTGAAGTGAGAAGTTACAATAGATGCATCATCAATTTGAAATATGTCCTTCAATGCATTTGTACACAGAAGACCAAGGTGATCCATCATAATTTAAAGGAACAAAGCATGTACTTACATAACTCCAAGTTCCAGTTTAAAGAGAAAGATATAATTCACCAGTGCATTTATGACATTTGATATAGTGCTGGTAATGATCTGTGTTTTAACAATTCCCTGCAAAAGAATCACAATAGTAATGTATCTTTATTCATTTTCCTTACCACATATTTACTATCTAATTTACTGGGATGAGGGCAGTCAGGTGACAGTGCAGCGCCGGCCGGAGAGGACAGAGGAGCGCCGGAAAGGACAGAGGAGCGCTGGACCCGGAGTGGAGCCGCAGCGCAGGAGAGGTAAGGGAGGTTTTTATTTTATCCTTATGTGGCTGGGTGGGCTGATCTGAGGTCTGATGGGGGCACAATAAGCTGATCTGAGGTCTGATGGGGGCACAATAAGCTGATCTGAGGTCTGATGGGGGCACATTCTGCTGATCTGAGGTCTGAATGGGGCACAATAAGATGATCTGAGGTCTGATGGCACAATAAGCTGATCTGAGGTCTGATGGGGGCACAATAAGCTGATCTGAGGTCTGATGGGGGCATATTCTGTTGATCTGAGGTCTCATGGGGGCACATTCTGCTGATCTGAGGTCGCATGGGGGCACATTCTGCTGATCTGAGGTCTGATAGGGGCACATACTGCTAATTTGAGGTCTGATGGGGGCACATTCTGCTGATCTGAGGTCTGATGGGAGTAGAGTGGGCTGATATAGGGGCTGATCTGAGGTCTGATGGGGGCACATTCTGCTGATCTGAGGTCTGATGGGTGCACAGTGGGCTGATATGGGGGCTGATCTGAGGTCTAATGGGGGTCTGACATGGAGGGCTGATGCGGTTCTGACATGGAGGGCTGATATGGGGGTCTGATGTGATGTCCTGAAATTTATGGGGGGTCTGATATGAGGTGTGATGAAAAATATTTTTTTCTTATTTTCCTACTCTAAAATTTGCTTGTGCTTCTTATCATCAGGTGAGTCTTATAAAGCGAAAAATACGGTATATATATATATATATATATATATATATATATATATACAGTACAGACCAAAAGTTTGGACACACCTCATTCAAAGAGTTTTTTGTATTTTCATGACCATGAAAATTGTAGATTCCCACTGAAGGCATCAAAACTATGAATTAACCTATGAATCTATAATTTTCATAGTCATGAAAATGCAGAAAACTCTTTGAATGAGAAGGTGTGTCCAAACTTTGTCTGTACTGTATATATATATATACACTGTATATATATATAACAAGAAATAGTGGGACATTTAAAAACCCTTTTATTTGTAGATATGAGAGCTTTTGCTGCTTCTACACACAATAGATAAAAATGCAAGAGCATTTAGAATTGAATGTACATTATTATATACTGTACACAGAGAGAGATACATTTTTCTTTGATCTGGAATACATACTTGATTTTGTAAGTATCGTGCCTCCAGTTGGTATAGAAATGCAGCCTACAAACGAATAACATAGAAACATTTTTAAAAGATATTCCCATCTGGGACATTTATGGCATATTTAAAGGATAAGCCAAATGTTCAATAGATATGGATCCCACTTCTGACACCCACTCATATCTCAAGAACAGGGCCTCACCATGAATAGACAGCACACACAGAAGTCCCATAGAAGTAAATGGAGAAGTGGTCACACATGCGCAACATCCTCTCCATTCACCTCTGTAGACTGATAAATGCCACTTTCCTAAAGGAACGCTAAAGGACGCTTCTCTGCCTTTTAGCTAAGATCAAGGATAGCATCTGTTCGTTCGGGAATTGGGGACTTTGGTAATGGATGGGTAGAATAAGGTTTAGGCTTGGGAATATACAGATTGGTACATTGGCTACCTGTAGACAACTTGAAGCCTCCTGATCAATGTCATGAGATTAGGTTAGTTGTAAAGGAAATCTGTCACCAGGATAATCGCTATTGAAGTAGCCATAGCCTAATAGCACTTAGCACCTTATTTCCAGATCTGCCTTTGTTTCAGCAATAGATGTTTTCTATCTTCTGAAAAATCCAGTCTATTTGGTATGCAAATGAACCAGTAAGGTGCACAAGTGCCCAAGCTCACCCTCATGCTGGGAGCAGGGAAAAGAGGGGGCAGAGTTATGGCTTGAATGTGATGTAGGAGGCGTGCCTGGGCTCCTTCCTGCAAGAGTGACGCCCCTCTGGGCACCTTACTGGCTCATTTGCATACCAAATAAACTGGATTTTCAGAACATAGAAAACATCTATTGCTGAAATAAGGTACTAGGTGTTATTAGGCCATGACTTTACTTCAATAGCGATTATCCTGGTGACAGATTTCCTTTAAGGCCTCATGCATGCGAACGTATTTTGTTTCCGTGTCCGCTCCGTTTTTTTTGCAGATAGGATGCGGACCCATTCATTTCAATGGGTCAGCAAAAAATGCAGACAGCACACCATGTGCTATCTGCATCAGTATGTCCGTTCCGTAGCCCCGCAAAAAAAATATAACATGTAATTCTTGTCCGTTTTGTGGACAAAGATAGGCATTGTTACAATGGATCCGAAAAAAACGGAAACCTGGATGCCATACGGAACGTCATCCATGTCATCCATCGCATACGATTGTGTGCATGTAGCCTAAAGGGTTTTTTCCGAGATTTTTAACTGATGAACTCTCCACAGGAGTGAGTTCCTCCACATGCTCAAGTGGATGAGGTGTTTTTTTTTCCCCACTCTCGTGTGAATGAGGTCTAAGACAAATATAACTAACATAATTATTCATAAAATAATTAAAGGTAGAAACATGTAAGATTATATCTCTTTTTGGGTAAATGTACTATTAGAAAAGCACTTACTGGAAGAGCGGGAATAAAAACCAGAACATATTCTTCTGCCAGACTGTAACAGAATTAAATATGAAATCTCTTAAACATGATTTTTTTTTCAAATAATAACTATGAAATGTGCTGTAGAAATTCTCTCTCTGAAATTATCTGAAATATTTATATTTCTCCTCCGAAATTTTATAAATCTTATTTTATAAATTTTATGTTAAACTTTTCTTTTTATTTTCCATGTTACTATTTATAATTTTATAAAATGTATATAATCCTGCAATTCTCATACTGGCCACTAGGCCTAATAATAGGTGATAATTAGAGATGAGCGAGTAGTGAAATATTCGAAAGTTCGAAATTCGATTCGAATAGACCGCGAAATTCGACTATTCGACCGAATATCGAATCCCATTAAAGTCTATGGGAAAAAAATGCTTGCCACTTGGAAATCTCAATTCGACCACTTGGAGGTCACCAAGTCCACCCTGAAACCTCAGAAAAGGATGCCAACACTGCTGGAATGCAACTGGGACAGCAGGGGAAGCATGTCTGGGTGCATATAATGCGCCCAAGTCGCACTATTACGCCACTATCACAGCCTCTCAACAATACACTCCAAAGACAATGTAACCTCTCTGTAAAGTGAGACCATACAAGGAAACCTTCTTTCCTCTACATTGCCATGGACCCCAAGCCAAACTAGACAAAAAAGAAGATGAAATTCTGCACCCCTTAAAATCACGTTGCCTATGACAACCACAGATGGCATAGGCAAGGCGGAAAGCAAATAGACCCCACCCCTAATTGTCATTGTGTGTGTGTGTGAGATGTGGTCAGACATGTCTTCTTTAAAATGTAAAAACAACTCAAACACATGCAGAAGCCTTAAAATGCCCAAATTGTTGGCGCTAGAGATGTCAGTGACCCGACCTGGCCCAGTGTCATGTCTAGCAGGTAAAGCAGTGGGGATGTTGAGGGATGCGTAGGACCGCAAAAGGCAGGAAGAGGCCGTGGGCTGGCCAGAGGCTCATGGAAAATTTTGTGGAGGCCCAAGAGGTGAGACGTCTTAAAAATTGTGTGGAGGCTAAAGAGGTGAGACCTCTTAAAAATTATGTGGAGGCCCAAGAGCTGAGACCTCTTAAAAATTATGTGGAGGCCCAAGAGGTGAGATCTCTTAAAAATTGTGTGGAGGCCCAAGAGGTGAGACCTGTTAAAAATTTTGTGGAGGCCCAAGAGGTGAGACCTTGATAAAATTTTGTGGAGGCCCAAGAGGTGAGACCTGTTAAAAATTTTGTGGAGGCCCAAGAGGTGAGACCTGTTAAAAATTTTGTGGAGGCCCAAGAGGTGAGACCTTGATAAAATTTTGTGGAGGCCCAAGAGGTGAGACCTTGATAAAATTTTGTGGAGGCCCAAGAGGTGAGACCTGTTAAAAATTTTGTGGAGGCCCAAGAGGTGAGACCTTGATAAAATTTTGTGGAGGCCCAAGAGGTGAGACCTCTTAAACATTTTGTGGAGGCCCAAGAGGTGAGACCTGTTAAAAATTTTGTGGATGCCCAAGAGGTGAGACCTTGATAAAATTATGTGGAGGCCCAAGAGGTGAGACCTGTTAAAAATTTTGTGGAGGCCCAAGAGGTGAGACCTTGATAAAATTTTGTGGAGGCCCAAGAGGTGAGACCTTGATAAAATTTTGTGGAGGCCCAAGAGGTGAGACCTTGATAAAATTTTGTGGAGGCCCAAGAGGTGAGACCTGTTAAAAATTTTGTGGAGGCCAAGAGGTGAGACCTTGATAAATTTTGTGGAGGCCCAAGAGGTGAGACCTCTTAAACATTTTGTGGAGGCCCAAGAGGTGAGACCTGTTAAAAATTTTGTGGATGCCCAAGAGGTGAGACCTTGATAAAATTATGTGGAGGCCCAAGAGGTGAGACCTTGATAAAATTTTGTGGAGGCCCAAGAGGTGAGACCTGTTAAAAATTTTGTGGAGGCCCAAGAGGTGAGACCTGTTAAAAATTTTGTGGAGGCCCAAGAGGTGAGACCTCTTAAAAATTATGTGGAGGCCCAAGAGGTGAGACCTCTTAAAAATTATGTGGAGGCCCAAGAGGTGAGACCTCTTAAAAATTATGTGGAGGCCCAAGAGGTGAGACCTCTTAAACATTTTGTGGAGGCCCAAGAGGTGAGCCATAAATATATAAATTTTTCTTATTTACGGAGCAATTCTACGGCGGTTAAGGAGGAGGAGGTGGAGGAGGAAATGGCACTTCATACAGATGGCACTTCACTTTTGGCTGCTTTCCACTGTTGGAGAAGCAAAGTCCGGGTCAATCCACTTGCTGTTCATTTTGATTAGCGTCAGCCTGTCGGCACTGTCGGTTGACAGGCGGCTGCGCTTATCGGTTATAATGCCCCCGGCTGCGCTGAACACCCTTTCTGATAGCACGCTGGCGGCAGGGCAGGCAAGCACCTCCAAGGCGTACAGGGACAGTTCCAGCCACGTGTCCAACTTGGAGACCCAGTAAGTGTAGGACGCCGAGGGATCGGGGAGGACAGGGGTACGGTCTGCCAGGTACTCCCGCAACATCCGCCGATACTTGTCCCTCCTGCTGATAGCGGGCCCCGCAGTGATGGAAGTTGCACGAGGGGGTGCCATGAACGTGTCCCACACCTTGGAGAGTGTTCCCCTGGTGGCTGTGGGCCTGATCGATGTTGTGGGACTCTGGGAGACCCTCTCCTCTCTGCCGCCAGCGATGGTGGGTGGGAAAATCTCCATCATGTTCTGCACGAGTTCCCTCTGGTATTCCAGCAATCGATTCGTCCTCTCCTCTACCGGAATAAAAGAAGAGACGTTATCTTTATACCGGGGGTCCAGGAGTGCGAAGACCCAGTACAGTTTGTTCTCCACTATCCGGACAACACGTGTGTCCCGGGAAAAGCAGCCCAGCATGAAGTCAGCCATGTGTGCTAGACTCTGAATAGGCATGACGTCACTGCCCCCACCAGAAGGATCACTTGCCATTTCCTCCTCTTCCTCTTCCGCCTCCTCTCCGCCCCATCCGCTCTGAACCAATGGGACGCACACAGCCTGACTGCTACCCTCGCCACCAGCATCCTCCTCCTCTTCCACAGCCCACCTCCACGTCGTCCTCCTCCTCCTCATCCTCCTCCTCCTCCTGCAACTGCCACCGAGAAGCAGACAAAAGTGTGGTCTGACTGTGTAGCTCCGTTGCGTCTCCTCCTACCCCCGTCTCCTCTGCGTGCAATGCGTTCTCCCTTATTGCGATGAGTGATTCTTTAGGACGCATAGGAGCGGGATAGTTACGCTCACTATAGCGTCCTCGCTGCTGACCTTCTTGGTGGACTCCTCAAAGATACGCAGTACATCGCATATGTCTGCCATCCATGGCCACTCGTGGTTGGCAAACTGAGGGAGCTGAGTTGGAGGCACGTGTGGATTCATAATCTGGTACTCCATCAATGCTCTCTGCTGCTCACACACCCTGGCCAACATGGAATAGGTGGAATTCCAGCGAGTCGGCAGGTCGCACAACAGCCGATGTTCAGGCAAATGGAGGCGTTGCTGGAGTTTTTTTAAGCTAGCAGCAGCTACAGTTGACTTCCGAAAGTGAGCGCACAAGCGCCGCACTTTCACCAGTAGCTCTGCCAGGTTGGGGTAAGTCTTTAGAAATTTTTGGACTACCAGATTAAAACGTGGGCCAGGCATGGTACGTGATTGAGTTCGGCAAGCTCCAGAGCCGCCACCAGGTTACGGCCGTTATCGCACACGACCATGCCTGGTCCTAGCTGCAGCGGCGACAGCCACATCTCCGTCTGCTGCAATATGGTGGTCCCTCACCTCTGGGGCGCTGTGCTTCCTGTCGCCCAAGCTGATGAGCTTAAAGCACCGCTGCTGACGTCTCCCCGCGCCAGTGCTGCAACGCTTCCAGCTAGCGGCTGAGGGCGATGTTAAGGCAGAGGAGGAGGAGGAGGAAGAGGAGGGGGTTGTATCAGAACCCATGCTGGCAATCTTGGGCGGGGGTGGTAGGTAGGCCGTCTCTGTTTGCGACCCCGTCCCCGCTTCCACAACATTCACCCAGTGTGCCGTCAAAGAAATGTATCGTCCTGGCCGCAAGCGCTTGTCCACGAGTCGGTGGTCAAGTGGACCTTTGCGCTGACTGCGTACCTCAGGGCCCGCCTGATGTTACGCGACACGTGCTGGTGCAGGGCGGGGACGGCACTCCGGGAAAAGTAGTGGCGGCTGGGGACGGAATAGCGAGGTGCGGTAGCCGCCATCAGGTCCGCGGAAGGCCTGCGTCTCCACAAGCCTAAACGGCAACATCTCCAGGGCCAGCAGTTTGGAGATGTGGCAGTTTAAGGCTTGGGCTTGGGGGTGACTCGAGGCGTACTTCCGCTGCGGTCGAACGCCTGCGAGATGGACAGTTGTTGGGATGAGGAGTGTGAAGGTGCAGGCGAAGAGGTGGGGGAAGGGGAGGCTGAAGGAGAAGGCCCCAAAGTAGCCGAGGCAGATGTGGAGGTGTCCTGGCTGGAGGTCTGGACCGCAGTGGCAGCACACAACAAAGGGGAAGAGGCAGTGGCAGCAAGACCGGGCGCAGGTTGTATTGCGTTTGCTCTCTCCCACTCAGCCCAGTGCTTGACTTCCAAGTGACGCCGCATGCCTGAGGTGGTCAGATTGCTCTTCTCAGAGCCCCTACTCAGTTTTGAGTGGCAGAGTGTGCAAACCGCGCTCAGTTTGTC